>JAQIYA010000986.1:0-15289 GCA_034699355.1 Microtritia minima | reverse complement strand
TCATTTAAAAAATGTTGTTAATTAGTTTAGTAATTAGTATTAGTTGTTCAGCTTTATTACCACTTATTACTACAGCGCTATCGGATTCAGATATATTTGAAGCCATAGATTTGTCAGTAAAGCGCGTCCAACAAAGAAGTCAAAATGTATTTTACGCGGTCGAACAGGCGTGCTATTCAGATATCGGCTGCTTTTCAACGGACGGTCCAATGAAACACATCGGCATTTTACCCGATTCTCCCGAAACAATCGCTACCAAATTTTTTGCATTTACTCACGACTCGCCAAACACCTCACAAGAGATTAATCTGAAAAACACGACAAACTATTCGATAATAGCTGCTGACAAGCCGTTAGCTATTATAATACACGGCTTCAATAACGACGCTAAGACTGAAGAATTGCTATCATTGAAGAACTCGCTATTGCAGTACTCGAAAGTTGGCGCAGTCATCATAACGGACTGGTCCAAAGGCGCGGGCGCGCCGTGGTATGACTCGGCGTCGGTCAACACACAACTGGTTGGTCGACAAGTGGCTCTACTGGTGAATCGCTTAAAGGAGTCGCGAAACGTTAAGCCTGAAAATGTGCATTTGCTTGGCTTCAGTTTAGGCGCTCAGGTGTCGGGCTTTGCCGGCAAATGGTCTCAGTCTGCGTACAAGTGGACATTTGGCCGCATTACAGGTTTGCACTTTAGACCATATAATCTTTGAACTGAGTTGAGAGCAATAATGCAAACTTGACAACCGTTGTCAGCCATGGACGCGGCCGCTCCTCTCTTCGAGGAATATCCCGGATCTTTCCTGACGCGCGCCGACGCCTCCTTTGTGGACGCCATACACACGAGTGCCGGCCTTATAGTACTGCTCGGAGAAGTAGGCTTTAAGGAACCCATTGGACACATAGACTTTTACCCGAACGGTGGCGCACATCAGCCGCGATGTTCGCTAACTATACACATCTCTTGCAATCATTATTCTTCAGTGCTCTATAATGACGCTTCTTTGAGCGCTGCCTCCAAATGCGATTTTAAAGCTTACAAATGCAACGATTGGAATGAATTTTCTGATAATAAGTGCGCCGACACTAAAGGCGATTCGCGGATGGGGTACTTCAGTGTCGATCAGACCGGAAGAGGCAATCATTATTTGACGACTACCAAAAATTATCCTTTTTGTTAGATTATAATTAAAATGATTATTTGAAGTTATTTGATTTTTAGTTAATTTCTATTATTATTTTATGGTAAGTGAAGGCAACCGATGTTTAATTTATGGGATACTAATAAGTACTTATATAATAATAAAAGTTATAGTATTAAATAACTATTTGCAATAAATAAACTACTTTTCAATCAAATAATATATCTTGAAATGAACAGCGCTGTGCGATCACTTACCTTAATTCACTTAATTAATTATTACACTTAATTCTCTCTATTTCCAAAGTCTATCAATTAGAGAATTTCTATATAAAAATTTTAAATACTAAATATTTAGTTATTGTTTTTATTTATAAAAAATTTTATCACAACATTTCTATAATAAGTTCTTATATAAATTTAACGTTAATTTACAAAAAAAATCCATAAAATTTAAAATAATTTAGAAATAATGGAATAATTAAGTCAGGTATATGTTAGTGGAGGACTTCTTTTGATAGTGGCATAAATTTTATCAGGCAATTGAACACTAGATGGTATCAAATTGGTGGACATATTGCCGCAATTACCGATTTCATCGCTAAAAACACACCGATTGGACAATTGTTGAGCACATGGTTCGGCGTATTCGTGTTCACTTCTCTGATGGCTAATCATTGATGAGAGAGACTTTCGATGAGGTGATGAGTAATAGGAAGTTGAGTTATTTGCGTAACTCTTATTTGACGGCGTTTGACAGTCAATGAATTTAGGCTTTGAGCCACACTGGAAGTCGTTTAATGGAAAACTTTCAGTCGATTGTCTTAAATTGTTTTTATGCGAGCAACTGATGCCGTCATTACCGTTGACCACTTGATCGACGTGTTGTCGGCGCATACAACCGAATAGTGTGGCCAACACGACGCATAAGACCACCACCGAAATGACGACCGGTAGTAATACAGTCACGTTTCGAAATAACGACAACGATTCCGCTTGTGATGACATGTCGTCAGGCATTTGTGGCGATAACACTCTTACCACTAAAGATATATTCAGCGTTTTGAAATGATATTCCGCTTCAGTCACTCCTGAGTTAATTATGATTTATTAGTAAATTATCAAATAAGTTAATTATTACTATATAATTTTTTTGATGATTCCCTTTTATACTAATATTTCCTATTATTTTAATTAAATTGCTAAATAAAATATTAAAATAAAATAAAATAAATTGATATAAATAGAGTGAAGTTTAATTACAATATATTAAAAAATAACCCTAAAATCGAATTTTGAATAAGAAAATATTGTATTTTCAATATTGAGAATTTACAAAAAATTTCTGTAAATCATATTCCAATTTTAGTTTAGAGTATCATATTCTGTGAGTTCACTTAAATTTTATAAATTCTGATTACATTCCTTTCTCGTCTAAATATATAAAATAAAAGTTGACCAATACTTCGTTATATTTTCTAAAGCAATAACATTATTATTATTATTATTATTATTATTATTATTATTATTATTATTATTATTATTATTATTAATGAACTCTACAACTTAATTCGATTTAGATAAATGTGAAAATTAAAAATTTAAAGAATAGTTATTTTTAGTGTTTTTGTATTGCTGTAAACTATTCGTGTTTATTTTACGAGAGATAGCTCAACAACAACGAGTCACTTCTATAATATCGTTCTGTTATTAGTATTTGAAATCAATAAAAGATCAAAAATGTGAAAATATGATAAATAAATATGAATAATACCGGCATCAGAATGAGCGCTAACCAATAACTTGTATTCTCTATTTGGGGATAAATTATTTAAATAAAAATATTCTTTGTCGTGATTAACGCGTTCTGACAAAAGAATCCACTGTTTCTGATATATTGGTTTGTATTTAATTGTGAAGTAAATGATAGAACAGCCGCCACTCTGCCAACTGCTGAGTCTGAGCGTAGCGGTCGTTGAGTTTGGAAATATAAATTCTTGATTAGACGGAGAAACAGGTGCCGCGCCTTTCGTTCGAGTCGTGATTGTCTCGCCTGTTAACATCATGTTTATAAATAAATAATTTTTATATTTAACTCATTAAGAAAATAAATAAATTACTGGGTTCTCCTGTGCCTAAGCTATTGGTGGCAGTCATGAATAGCTTGTATTTCGTGCCGCAACGTATATCAACCAAACCGTTGCCAGAATCAAGTATGAATTGATTCATTTTGGTTTTCAACTTCTTTTGGCGCCACTCTTGTTCTCTTTCTTCTTTAAAATGCAGAATGAATTCTTTCTCTTCGACGTCGTTTTGATTTTCGTCCCAACGAAGCGTAATTGAATTTGTTGACGTCGATAATACTTCAAGTAAGGGAGAAGTTGGCGGTTGCGAGTCATACGTTATTATGCGCACCTGAAAATTAGTTGACCAAATGAATTGATTAGCACTAAAAGCTTAATAATTACCTCATCACTTCGAGGACCAGCGCCTATACTGTTATACGCCTGAAGAATTATAATATAAGTGGTCTTTCGCCTCAAATTAGTCACATAACTGACTTCAAATTTGCTGCCGTCGTAATTGTTATTATACTCATTATTCGCCTCCACATTCTTGTACTGATATGGTTCATCAGAATCTGCTATTTTGTAGCCAATATAATAGCCTTTAATTTTTCCAAAATGCAATTCCTTTCGGGGAGGTTTCCATTTGATTTTAAGCGATGACGAAGAGGTGGGCTCGACTATGACATCGAGAGGTGGTCCGCCTGGAACTTCTTCGGATGTCGAGAATTGAATGGTCGACGAAGTAGAGTCGCTTCTGCCCAACGGGTTCTCGGCTAACATTCGCATTTCGTAGCGACACATTGGAATTAATGTTCGCAATTGCAGTCTAAGCTCGTTGCCAGTCATTGTCGAAACCTCTTGCCATAACTGATTGTCGCTGCAATTTGTGCGATATTGAGCGATATATTTAGTGATAGCGCTATTTCCCGAAAATGATGACTTCCACGATACTATAGCGCTACGACTCGACACATCAATTGTGTTCAAGCCGTGAGGTGGTTCTGGCACTTCTGTGTAACCAGAATTTTATTGTAAATTATTAAGTTATATGCTTTCAGAAAGTTTCGACATTAAGAAAAAAAAGAATTTTATGTGAATTATATAATAAATTATATAATTATTATTATTTTATAATAACATCGATATAAATTAAGAATATAGTGCATAAAAATTAAGATTATTAAGATTATAAAAATTATGTGAGTGTAAATATAGAGTTAAGTTTAAAATTTTATAAAATATTCTGAATAATTTAATTATTTAATTAATTAAATTAATTATTAATTTATTCATTGAATTATGTAAATATATGAATGTATATAAGAATTTTCAAAAATTTATTTAAAAATAACAAAAATTTCACTGACGGAAAAATCAATATTCTAAATAATTGTTTTGTAATTTTTATAAAGCATCGCTTAAATACACTATTTAAATGTTTAGATAATGCAGTAAAGTTATGCCTAATATTTAAATTAAATATGTTTATTTAACTAAATACTTAAACATATTCTATAAAATAATAAATGTTATTAATTCTAACAAAAGGTTTGAAAATGACAAAAATAAAATTTATTGAACAAATGTTTGTTGAATTCTTTCATTAAATAAAAAAAGTTGGATTCACGCAAAAGCAGTCAAAACGCATTACAAGATAAAGTAATGTTAAGTGTAAAACATGTGTTATTATCAATATAAATCTTATGTTGGATAAAATCTTAATGGCAAAGAATACAGTAAAGTCAATTTTACGCGTCATTATTTACACTTTAAAAAACTCTAACAATTTAATGAAAAAAAAAACAGTAAATATTTTAATTAAAAAGTTTAAATGAGAATAAATAAAAAAAGTGAGAAATAATGAGACATACCTTGAATAATTAATTGTATATTAGTGTCATCAGCACCGAAATTATTAGTGGCTAAACATGTATATAGAGCTGAATCGTGACGAACAGTCGATGATATTTCCAAGTATGAAATTATCTTCTGCGGGGAAATTATTTCCTGCTTAATGGTGTATCTCTTGTCTGTTATAGAATTAATTTTTTGCTTATCCTTTTGCCACTCTATAGTCATTACAGCGTCGCCGTTGGCCTCGCACTGCAATACTGTTGCGTCGCCTTTAATTGAGCTTTTGCTGATAAATTTGCTCTCAAAATAAGGTGGAGAATGAACTATCAATTGAATTACTTTGCTTAGACCCGCGCCAATTGAGTTCGACACCTATGCAATTGGGATTCACAAATAATTTAATTGTATTTTTAAATGCAATCAAAAGTTCGAATATAATATTATAAAAATATTAGATTCAAATTATACAAACTATAATTACGATAAAACTTGTGTTTGTCTTCTATGCATACTATGTCTATACAAATGTTTGTATATAATGATATTATATATTTTAACTTTACTAAAAAAACTATTATTACTGAGATATAAATTGCATTAATAAATATTGTATAAAAAACATTATTACACTTTTCAGAAAATTTTTATGTTTATATTTCGAAACAGATTTCTAAAAATAACTCAAATTTGTAAAATACACTAATTTACACAAAAATGATACGACATAACAAAAGAAAATTTATCAGAAAATCGCTTTCTTTTGGTTAAAAAATTGCCAGTTTATACATACATAATAAAGAGTTATCTCTCAAACTCTATAATCGGCGAATAAAAATGCAAATCATTTGTTAGAGTGGAGTGAATAAGTGACTCGCCTGACACATATAAAAGCCTGCATCCGATTTATCAACTTCTTGTAAGATGAATGTCCCGTTGGCATAAACTTGATGTCGATAACTTGATAAAATGTCTCGAAACTCAGATGGATGTGAGCCTTCAAGTGAAGCGTCAGCAGCACCGCTAATACCACCAGCAATTGATTTCTTCCAAACAATTCTCGGTGTTGGCGAACCGTCCGCCGAGCAATCAATCACACAACTGGTGCCCAACACAACGAACACATTCTTCGGCTCTATCTTCCACGTCGGGGCGACATTAACAGTGAGATATGTTGTTCGGTTCACTATCGCCACTTCATTCCACGCTCGACATGTCCTGTATTTGATTATTGCA
The DNA here is from genome assembly GCA_034699355.1 of Microtritia minima. Taxonomy (NCBI): domain Eukaryota; kingdom Metazoa; phylum Arthropoda; class Arachnida; order Sarcoptiformes; family Euphthiracaridae; genus Microtritia; species Microtritia minima. The sequence goes on along the minus strand of JAQIYA010000986.1, from coordinate 8,992 downwards.
ATAAATAAAACATTCACACCATTTCCAACAAATACTTATTCAATTTAAAATTTTCTTTTTAAAGTTAGTTAGACTTAATAAAAAATCAATGAAATAAACATTAGCTACCAGTTTCCCATATCGTGATGCGACACACTTTTGAAGGTGAGAAGACAATAGTCTTCAGAGTTTTGCACAGATATGGTGCGACTCGAGACAACTGGTGTGAGCGACTCTCCTCTATACCACTTGATCTGAATCGGCGAATCGCCTTCCAGTATAGCGCACATTAACTTTACTTTCATTTCTTGATTAACAATAGTCTTCTCTGATAACAGCTGCAAATCAATTAATGGCGCGACTTTTACAATTAAATGAACACTTCCTTTCACTGATTTGCCATTAGAACCCTATAATAAATGAATAAGATTGCACTCGCAATGCTTGCAGTAGTTATTGATCCGTCGCTCGCATCCATTGTAAGCCACTTATTTAAACCATCTTTTAAGATAATAATTCTAATTTATGTTAATACAAATTTATGCTCATAACAAATACGGTATTGTAATTAAATATAATAAAATTAAACATATAAACATAAAATTTAGTGACTATTAAAATAATCAAATTGATTGATGCATTGCAAAAAATATTTTAATTTATTATTTTACAAATCGTAAGCTTTTTAGTAAATTAGTTCATTTGCAAATTATTAATTTTTTAAGCTAACCATAAGAAAGTCCATTTTGTTTCGGTAAAAATATGGACAAGACAGAGTTGGAAAACAATTTAATCTAATTTTATAAACAAAAGTGCTGAAAATATATTTTTAAAATTTGCCATTAAATAAAAAAAAGGAAAACAAAGTGATTATAATAGTTTCATGCAATATCGTAATTGCTTCCACACATAACTTAATCCAATTTGAGTTTAATTCAAATGCTTGCGCGAAAAATTCACGCCAATATATCCAACAAAATAACGCCTAATCATAAGCAATCAAATATATAAAATAAATTGCATTCAAATTTGCTAACATTTTCACGGTTTTTTAGAAAACGATTTTGATTGAGTCCGACGCAGGTGTCGAAAACAAAACGATAATCAATACCAAGAAAGGCACAGATAATCTATCGTTTTTTATGATTCAGAATAGAGCGCATCTTATTCTTATATTTTTCACAACAAATATTTTCGTGAATCTCAGATAAAATCAAACAGAATTGCGAGTATAATTAAACAAAACATATGCATAACTTTGTTAATTGTGAGAATTTGGTTTCGATAGTACTTAAGTTAAGTTAATTTTTAATTAAATATTAATCAGTGTAAAATAAAATTTTAAGCACATTAATTTCTTACTTAAAATAAATATATAGCTAAAAAAAAGTTTAATATTAATCCATTTAATGATGGGCTCTATCATATATTAACTTATATTTAAATAATTCTTACATTTAAGCCGTCATTAAGTTTAATCTTTAATTATTGAATTTGTGTTCATAGCGTGAACTTATGCACTATATATAGTTATGCTATAACTATAACTATAGCATAACTATTATTTTAATCATAAAATAAACAATCAATTTATAAATAATACGGTAAAATCACTAATACTGATTATATGTGATTATTTAGTTATTACAGAGCGCCGTATGTAATATCACTGTACGACTCTATAAGAGTTTTTATTGCTGTGATTACTGCGAAACTTTATCTGTGAATAGCGCTAAACAGTGGTTTGAAATAGTGATTTGAAGCGAATGCGTGTCAAACTACAAATGCATATTAACGCTAACCAACGTTAACCTATGTTAACCAACCTTCACGAGGCAGAAGTACTCTCCCTGATCGGCACTGCGGTGAACGTTATTGATATGTAATTTGCCACCACTAATGATTTGGTCCACTTTCTGTCGGTGGTTCACCGGTAATGTGTTTCCATTGTGTTGCCATAATAGAGACTCAATAGGATATGCTATGGCTGGACATCGGAGCGATATTGAACGGCCGGCCACTACCGTAATGCTGTTGTTCGCGGAGGAAAGCCATGACTGACGAAGAGATGGCGAACCGATAACGTTGAGACGGCCGCTGAACGACGTCTGACCGGCATCGTTGAACGCCACACACCGATACTGTCAAACGTTACGACAAATACAATCACTAAATGCGATTAACTTTACGTGCTTTTGCTTTCACAGTCAGATAATGATCTCTGGTGAACATAAGCTCGAGTTCGTAACTTCACTATGTTTTAATATGTTTTAGATTTGGTAAGTATGTAATGTATTTTAGAGTCACTAATATTAGTCAAATCATAATACAAACAATAAGAAAGAGTATATTAAATAATTAAAAGCTTTTGTTTTTTTGTTTAAAACGTGTTTTAAGAATTAAACTCAATGCTATATTAAATTTAGAAAATAAACAAGTATGAGCATCCAAATGAGCTTATTTTATCGTTATTTTTATTATTCGTGGGTTACTTAAGCGCTCACTACGTTCGCGCTTTTTGTATCTTATGAATCCCTTTGTTAATAAAGAGTATATGGTATATTAACCCATAATGTCCAACCTTGTCAAGTAAAATCTCTATTTAAACAACTTTCCCTTTGTTAATAAAGAGATTTGGACAACTTAACACACTATGTAAACGTCACTAAATTGGGTCAACTATAGGTTCCTTTCCTTCATCGGGTGGGGGGGGGGACAGACGGACAGACGGACATCTCAAATCCATAGCTTGATTTTGTCAAAGTCAAAATAAGCTACAAAAATTAAAAATATTGAAGATTTTAGTGGTTTGCAATTCTAATTGAAGCCAAATGTGTCGCTTTGAGCCCATCGCTGGTGCATCTCTAACACCACTATAACGCTGTACAACATTATTGTCTGCTTAAATACTCTCTCATTACACCCATTATTAATAAATAATAAGTGAGATACTATTAAATGATTGCATTGATTTAGGCATTAAGGGTGGAAAAGTAGAGCACGCGGTTTATCTATTTGTTTGGGCCATCAAAAGACATGTTACGGTCTAATTGAGAGGTTTAAGCGATGCTCGGACTGTGAAAGCAGTGAAATAATGAGCTGAAAAGAGAGCGATTGCCACTTACGTCGCCGCCATCGATGACACGCGCGTTACTTATGTTAACAAAGCTAATGACGTGCCCGTTGTGTGTGACATAATCGCCGATCCGATAGCGAGGCAGAGACGCGCCGTTTATGTTGTGGTCGTCCAAATACCACTTGATTTGGGGCAGCGGTGAGGCCGACGCCACGCAGCGCAGCGAAACGGCCGAACCGGGATCGGCCACCAACTGGTCGCCGAACGTGTCCAACAGCACTGGCGCGCCGTGCAGGCCGTCGACCTTCAACTGCGCGCCACTCTCGTAATGCGATTGTGTCACGCTTTGGTAACTGTCTTCAAAGCAAGCAAATCTAATTAGTCTATCACTCTCTATCAGTCTCTCCAATACACCAACTCTTAGTCTACTCTCAAAATCAATTTTCTATTTTTTGATACTCATTCATATTTCAAATATCCTCTAAAAGCGTCATTTAAAAAAAATTATTATTGAATAAAATAATATTTTTTAAACACAACTTAACTTAAATATAAGTATTTTTTAAAATTATTATTTTAAATTTAGGCAAAACTTAGAGAAATTCATTAAAAGATTTATTCTTAAGAATAACCGAAAATTCGTGCTTTTTTTCAAAAATTTGTTTACATGAAGGAAGAAACGGAAAAAATATTTATATTTGTTACTTAAAATGAGAAAAAAACTTTTTTGTAAGAAGTGAAAGTGAACGATACGATACGATATGCATCTGCAGGGCATAAACTTGTGTAATACTCTAATGAGAGCACTTTGTTTCTTTCAAATCAGTATAAAATTCCTTTATATAGTGCTTTTTAATGCTTTTAGTCAGTGATCGTGATCAGTAAAAAATATACTTAATGCTCGTGCTCTCGCTTATGGCGGCTTAAATCATAGTTTTATGTAACTTCAGTGCTCTCTTTGATATCTGCTCGAGCTTTGAGCAATCGTTGATAAGCTTATTAAATGTTTCTGTATCTCATGAAAAACATTACAATTCAAGAAAATCAATATTATATTAAATATACAATTAGGGTTAATTTGAAACATATTAACTTTATAATAATTTACTTTACAATGCATTTAATATAATCTATCAATTATTTACCACAGAATAATGTACACCATTGTCATCATTTTTATACATATATAATTTTAGAGCCTCAAAGTTTTAATTTCACATTAAACCAAATAATTGGTATTTTATTAGAATAATTGAAATTTAAAATTTATTTATTATATTTAATTATACTTAATTATGGCATATATACTTGATTGTGAGCTCAATACTGATCACAAACTTTGCAAGTGATCGGTGAACTATTTTTTGCAACGCATTCCATCATTGCTTTGAGTCTCACTAACACTAACACGTAAGTCTTATGGGTGTTGAAAGCTTTTCGTTAAATGAAGCGCAAATAATAGCATTTGTTAGCCTTTAATAATTATATATATTTTCAATTTTACTCTAACTTTTCCTTTTTATTGCTTTCGCTCTGTCTCTTCTCTGCAGAGCTTAAAAATATCAGAAATATTTTATACTATTATAAAACTGTGAACAAAGAAACTGAATATTGATAAAAAAATATTTTCGATTCATTTTTTCCTTAGTTTTTACTTATAAAATATTGTTTTTTATTCAATTTTTCTTTCTTTATTCAATGTTTGTGTCATTTTCTATGAAAAAATTCTTACAATAACAATAAGTGGAGTGAATTATATTTTATTTTCAGTTTCATTTCATTTTGAAAGCTACATAAACCGCGTTTACCGAAAAAGTGCTAATGACTTATTAAATATGACTTTTAAAAGAAATCTTTACTCTCTCTGATCGATTGTGATTCGTACGAAACTCCTTCGTGTCGAATAGCTTTACACAATCCTAATGTGTGTGAAAGAATTTTTTATTGCTTTCTCAAAGCAAATATTAGATTAATTTATCAAAAAAAGTGGAATATTATAATATAGTATATTTATCGAGTATACTATGTCTAACTGGAAAGATATCTCTAACGATATGGTGAGATAGCTGGATATGGCTAGAGATTGTTTAGAGCGGCAAACATAGGAATAGCGATCGTCAACACAGTAATGCAAAATGGATCGCATCGATAGCATGGATGGCATCCTTTTTCATCGCTAACAGCGTTCAGCGTTCACTCTCTGATGATGTCGTTCTCAATTGTGAAATCCTAATGCCAGCGTTAGTGACAGCAACTTAAACTAATATTTACATTCGTTGACTATGACACAAGAATATGCGAAACAAACTATAAAGATTGCCAAACACCCAATTTTAAGTTCTTTTTACAACTCGCTAACTAAACACACTCTATTGCCGATAATAGGATCGATTTTTTTATTTTAAAATATAGCCTCAGTTGCGCTCAAGTTTTATCATAAATCCCTACTTAATGAGTTAGGATAAGCCTATTTCGTGCTCTAAGACGACAATTTTTCTATTTTTTGTTTATTTTGAAACATTAATGATAAAAAACTTTTAAAATAAATATTTTGTTTATATTATCACTATTCAAAATTTAGCTGAAACTGCTAACACCTCATCAGTTTGCAAAATAATATAATCATCTTAATAAAAACCTTAAACGTAAAATGTAATTCACAAATAAATCGTCGATATTGAAAAGAAAATAAGTTTTCGATTCAAAACATAAAATGAATGAATAATCTTATTATGAATGCCATATGAAAAAAGGAGTGTTACACGACAGCCGAAGACATGGGTAGACATCAGCTTTACATCCAATAAGACGTATAACACTCACAACAAACACAATTAATAACAAAACATTAAAAGAGTTCTGTGGTTTACACTGTATTCGTTTATTCATATTGAAAGCGAAATTGTGATCTCAACATTGGGACAGATCAACAATCGGAAAACAATCTTTTACATTCATATATATTTTCTACATTTGGAAATAATAAATTTATTACAATTCAATGAAATTGATTAAAAATATATTTCTTTAACTAATGATTACATTTCTTGCACAGTTACTATTAAAATTTTCTTCTATGCATTAAACTAATAATCTTCTATCGGGGGGGGGGGGAGGAGACGATGACAAATTGATTACACAGGAGGAAATGCTCCCCAAAAATAGGTTTTTTTTAAATTTTAAACATATATTAAGAATAAATATAAAATTTATTGATGGTCGTAATCGAGTTTATTTGTTTGATATTTATGAGAGAATAAAATTTTGAAAAATGATGATTTTATAAAAATAAAAATGATTAACGCTTTTTTATAAGAAAAATTGTTAATAAATAAATAAAAAGCTTATTCATACAATTATAACATTTCAGTTGTTAAAAATGGTTGTTATTTAGTTTAAATGTGTTCAGGAACAGGTAAAATAAAAATAGTGTATTTTATATTCTAAACGCAGGAAACATTATTTTATTTAATGTATTTCATAATATTGTAATTTAAAAAAATTTGATTTTAAGATAAATATTTTAATAATTGTTAAATTTATATTAAAACATTCATTAACTTTTATAAAATAAAAATGATAGAGTTATGATTTTTCGATGTTAAGATTTTTTTAAAAAAATTTACATCCTATACATGTAATTTTATTAATTGTTTAAAAAACAATTTTAATTAGTATTGTATTAAGTTGTTTTATTTTTATATTTAATTATTTGTAAATTTTTTTAACACGCATTTACTGGAAATCAGCAAATGTTGAGTGAATCGCTTGTATAAATAAATAAATTCAATTCAATTCAATTTTTACTATTTTTGAGTTAAAAATTTCTACCTCACCCTCTAACACAAAAGACTAGCGATTGACCGCTAAAATAATTATTATTCATTTTGGTATACTTTTTTGACGCCAAAGTTGTCTTTTAAGTTTGACTGGTTTGACTGTATAAGTTGATAAATTTATACATTGAATATGCATTAAGTAAAAATATAATATTGTTAGGGATATAGTCTAATAATAAGCATTTTAGCAAAATCTCTATAAGAATAATATTTTATACAACTATAAATCTTAAAGATTAAAACAAAAAAGCGTTTACAAGCTCTAGAGTTTTAATAAAGCATAACTAATATAAAAACACAAACTTATGATTATAATATTAGAAAACTCTATTCACATTTAATGAACCATTGAGTTTAAATTTAAAATAACATAAGTTAATTACAATTATATTTGATAATATACTTTTATTTGTAAACATATACTGTATTAACATTTTATTAGTAAAATATAGTCATAAAAATTATGTGAATGTTAAGATATTAATGATTAAACAAATATAAGGAATTGAGCAACAATTACTTAAAATTTGTTAATTTAATATTTAAATTCGTTATAATTATTCGTCACATTATTGTCAAAATAAGGAACAACTTTTTTAATATTTTTTATTTTGTATAGATTCTCAATTAAAAACATAAGCATTATTATTAATGCTGATATTCATAAATCTCATAAGAAAATATTTCATGATATACAAAAAAATGAATATGATAGCAGATTACTTAATAATTTACTCACAATATCTTAATAATATCTCAAAATTATTAATTTTTTGTTTGTATAATAAGATAATTTATAAAAGTTAAATATTGATCAAATTACTTCAAATTAAATAGAGTAAAGAAAAAATATTAAATTCAAGTTTTAAGTGTAAATTCTTTCAAAAATAATTTTTTTTATAAAAATTTAGTTTAAAACAAAAAGTAGACTGTAGTATATTTAAGAGACGCGTTTTCCGCATCAGAGATTCATTACATTGAAAAAACACAGCCGCGAACGTGCTATACTTTCAAACTTTGTATGAATACCTTCCAACAAACTAAAGTTTAATGCTATTCATTCGTGAAACTGTAATACTTGCAAACTTTTACTTTTGAACAATTTTTTCTTTCGGCTTCGTTTTTTCCGCAAGTAATAAAGGCATGTCTTCTGTATGTAAACCAAGAATATTTTGTGCCTGCAATTGAGTGAGTGGTGTGTGTGTGTGTGTGTGTGTGCGATGCGAAAGTACTGCTACTGTATTTTGCTTTAAAGAGTTTTATGAGAAAAAGCAAAATCAATGTTTATTCGAAAAATTTGTGTTCGCAACTTGAATACCTAACAACTACATAAGTAATATACGCTTCACCATCCAATTCATTTATTATTAACTTTTTGTTAGGCCTACGAAAAAATATCGACTTTTTATTAAATTTTATTCGCAAAAATTGTGTCGAAATGCGTTCATTAATATAATATTTAATTTAAGAATCTAAAAATTTAATTATACATATTGTATTGTAATAATTGATTATAATTATAAAATTCGAGTGTATTGAAGCAATTGGTGCACAAAATGTCTATTTAAAGGAAAGCAGAGTTGCATATAATGAAGGAATTTCTCTTCACTTCACAATTGAGTATTAGCGATGCATTGAATAGTCATGATAAAGTCGTATCGTTGAATCGGCTATTATGAAAAGTAGCGTATGTCAAATTGAATAAATTGAATATAACTTGCAAAATATAAGTTACTCTCCTCTTCTTTGTATAAATAAAGATTTTAGAGTAATGGCTTTTTGAAACATCAAATGCGATTTTTAACTTTTCAAACATATCCGACAAATAATAGCGTACACTATGGAAATTTGTTGACTTTCTTATAAAAATTTTTTTATTATAAATCTATGTCATATACAATTATTACTAAAAACTAATAAAACATACCAAATCATACTTTTAATTTTAAAATTTTCATCATACAGAACAATGTTGTTCATATATTGTTTTCTTAAATTTAATTATTTATATTTGTCTAAATGTGATAAACTCTGTAATACTAATTAACAAAAGTTAAATTGTAATACGTTAGTAATAATAGTAAAATACTAAGTTAGT
>JAQIYA010000985.1:0-15289 GCA_034699355.1 Microtritia minima | reverse complement strand
GAAAATATATATATGTTAGGGGGTCTGACTTATAAATTTAGAGTATAAGCCATGGCCCCGAACGCTAGTTCTCTGCCGATGTGTTCAAACCATTTAATTATCTTATTTTGTATTTGATGTGTATTTAAATGTATTATTCTTATGTTAAATAACTCTTACCGTTTAATTTTGTTAACATAAATAAAAAGTTGTTTTACTTTTGACGGACATTCAAAATTTATATAATTATGATATGACGTGTAAAACATTTTGTCGAAAAATTATAAGATAATGTGTTTTTGCTCAGTTCGACACTGAATCGAATTAGAGGGGGTCTAAGGGTGAGGAACTTATCGCGCCTAAAGGGGAAGGCTTTAGGAGTGGTCATGAGTGGTCATGAGTGGCATCGTTTTACTCAGAATGAAGCCCTGAGTCGGATGAGGGTATCTCGGCTTAAGTGGGGCCTAATGTTAAGGCGGTCTTGAGTTGAGGACGTTTTGATTTGAGGGGGTATGGGGTTAAGGGGTTTTGGTTGAGGGAGTTTCTTGAACTGAGATTCATGTTCTGAAGAGAATGAGAGTGGGATTGTAGGGAGAGAGCCATTTATGAGATCAAATGTTTTAAATTTATTTTTATATTATTAGTAAAAAAAGTTTTTATATTGAAAAGTATTTACTTTTACTTCAAGTTAAAATGAAACATCAATTTTCAGTGATGTAGTCAATTATAGTCAATTTAGTCAATTATAGTCATAAGTTTCTTAATTATAGTCATGAATATATACTTCTAGTCATTTTGCAAATTTTCTTTAAAATAATCATTTTAGTCATTTAATAGTCAAATAGCATAAATTCCGGAGCTTATAATGACTATTTAATTAATAAATTATTTAATTAAATAAATTCAGTATAGTTTACACTTTAATATTTTTTATTTTAAATGTAAAAAATATGATAAAAATTTTATACATTAGTTATAATAAATGAAAGAATTGAAATAAATGATAATATTTGGTAAAAGTTTATAAAAGTAAAAACGAAAAACGAGTTATAATTAAGTTTACATATAATTCATATTTTAATTTATAATTTATTATAATTTATATATATATATATATAAATTAACAAAAAGTAAGACAAATAAGTTAATGTTTAAAGACATTTATGAATACTGTATAAAAAATGTGTATTATAAATGTTGGCTTATAAATACAGAGCATTATGCTTATGGTTGAGCTTAAGTATAGTCAAATCCAATTTTTCTTAATATAGAGAGCGAAAGCAATGCATCCCATTATGGCACAGGCAGTCATCACAAACTTAGGCACGTAACTGCCCAACACTACCTCCTGTAATAGATGACACATACATTCAATTATTATTGTCAGTTCGGCTTAATTGATAAAAGTTGTTTCAGTAAATGCTTTTAATAATAAATAATTAATAATTAATTAATAAACAAAACAGCCATACCCATACCCATACCCATACCCATACCCATACCCATACCCATACCCCATAGCACATACCCATCCTCCCTGACGGTAAACCCACGCACATATAGTTTCCATGATAAAACTCAATGACCATTGAATTAATCTCTTAAAGTACATAATGGGACCATTGGTTAGCGCTCGAAGTGCCAGATCTGAACAGAAGAAAAATAAAACAACGATTCGCTCTCTGGTTATCTCTCCGTTGTGAAACAATTCTCGCAACAGTAGTGTAAATTCTTCATTCGTCAAACGAGATATTTCTATCTAATTAAAAACTCGGTCAAATCATAACAAACAGCTTTACATTTTAATTTTAAAAATACTGTTAATTTATAAAATGTAACTTTACTCGTGAGGCTCTATCTCTGACTTGTAGTCGTTCTGCACTTCTGGCGAATTCTTCAGAAATTCTTCTCAAATCACGTCCAACTGTTGACATCAAAGGATTATTAAGACTGAAACCATCGTCTATAATGCTGTAAATGATATCATTATTGAGTTCATTATTTCTATGTTGACCTATGTTTAATTGTGACTATAAATATTAAATTTTATCAAATTTTTAACAAATAACAATTTTTATTGAATGTTATAATACAAGACAAGTCTGTAAAAGTTAAAAACATAGATAGAAGACATATTTCAATAAAACAATGCCAAACCCTGCCTGACATCGAAATAATTTGTATGTATTTATTGTTTAACACATTAGTACTGATTGAGCCATCAGTTGAGCGTCACTTACAAAGGGTGAAACAAAATAGACATTAGAATTATTATTAATGCGAAAAAATGTTAAAATGTTGACCATTAGAATGCTTACATAATTGATATCGTTTACTATATTCCAATTCAAGTTGGATTTTATGTACACTTGATTTTGTGTACATTTAAGTTTTATGTACAAAATAAAAGAACCAAAATTCTTATATTAATCGTAATTAATATAAAATAACATTTAGTTTTATGTACATTTGGATTTTATGTACAAAGTTTCCGAAATTATAGCGTACATAAAATCCAACTTTGAGTGTAATTGTTGATCGATGTGTTCTTTAATTTTAATTTACCACATATTAGTTTAGAAAATTAATTTGCGTCGCTTTGGTTTAATGAAATGAAGTCCAATTAACAAAATAGCGCTCAACAATAAAAGCACGTTTCAATGCATAACTTTTATCACTCATTTTAAAAATTATAGAAATTATTTACACAATATTTTATACAATTTATAAAGCAATTCATAATCAATAAAATATAATTTAATAATGGATTGTTTGTTATATGTAATTATTAAATAAGTTATTTTTCACTTACAACTTATTAAAATTCATATTTGCAATGAATTTGTGATGTCTTCAAAAGCCAGACACTGGTGTTTCAAACACTTTACAGTCCGTTATCAATGGCTTACGTTAGTGTTGAAAAAAGTTTGTGAGATTTGCATTACACTCTAAGTTGGATTTTATGTGAAGTCGTGAGCATTTATTTTGCACCGGAAGTGGGCGTTACATTTAATATACATAAGTGTTGGCCATACTATAAGCGTTATAAGTGTAGTGGTATAGTGAGCGGCCAATGCATATGTATATTCAATTAAAAGCTCACATCCAATGCTAAATAAATGCTCACGACTTTACGATATAAGTTCGCAAAATTTGTACATAAAACTAAATGTTATTTTATATTAATTACAATATAATTTTGGTTTTTTATATTTTGTACATAAAACTTAAATGTACACAAAATCAAGTGTACATAAAATCCAACTTTATATGGTTAAGAGGAGCGCATTTCTATTACCCAACTCTAACTTTAAATAAATAAACAAAACTTTTTTCGGACATAGGTTTTTGAGTTCGGTCTCAGTTCAAAAATATTATATGTCTTGTTATATGTAAACTGGTGTTCATTTATTTTGGATCGGAAGCATGCGTTTAAATTAAATATGCATATGTGTTGGTCTAAAGGATTATTTTGATAAGAACACCTGCAATTTACTAGTAGCCAACACATATGTATATTTAATTTAAACGCATACTTCCGATCCAAAATAAATGAACACGAGTTTACATCACATCGATAGTACAGTAAAGCATATTTATATAAAGATATTTATGTAATTTCATCGAGTGGTGACTAAACATCAGACATTTAGGTTAAAACCAACTTCTTTATTACGAGTTAAATGGTATAGAGGTTCAAATAAACTCAAAAGTAATTTTTGTGAACATTTTTTCTCTGAAATTTACCGGTTATTAATTTTTTAAAAAATACCGATTTTTGTCTTATTTTGTGTTCGGCAAAAGCAAACTTATGGATTTGAGATGTCTGTCCGTCCGTCTGGCGTCCCCACCCAACCCGATGAAGGGAAGGAACCTATAGTTGGCCCAATTTAGTGACGTTTACATAAGGTTTTAACTTGTCTAAATCTCTTTATTAACAAAGGGAAAGTTGTTTGAGTAGTTTTTACTTGACAAAGTTGGACATTATGGATTAATACCATATACTCTTTATTAACAAAGAGAAACTTGTAAAAATAAATTTAAAGTATTGTTGAGATAAAATATAACAATGAAGTGCGAACGTAGTAATCGCTTATGTAAGTAAGTAAGTGAGTGAGTAACACAAATAAAATAAGCTCATAATAGTGTTCAATCTTGTTATAATATAAGTTTAATAATAAATAAAATTTGTTTATTTGATATGATATATGATAGCAAAAACATTTTATTAGAGATATAATACGTATGTCATGCTCTTAATCTTAAGTCTGATTTATTTTGAAAAAGTCTGAGAATTGAAAAGTAAAAGCAGAAAAAATTCGATGGAGTGAATCCGTTTATAGTGTACTTTACGATATTATCAACGACTATAAAATTCCAGATTCATCTCACATACTTTAACATTGTATATACATTGTAATCTCGCTCTAGTGTGCCCTTTATAGGCAACTATTCGGTATTGTGAACGCATTCACGAGTCCCTACCATAATGTTGCGATACTGTCAACATTGCATTTAACTTAAATAAAAATCATTATTGCAAAATCAAGACAAGGCACGAGTATAAGCTCAGCTTGAGCTTCAGCTTATTAAGCTCGAGCTGAGCTCAATCTCTATAAAATTTAGAGAACTTCTAAGAAGCTTAAGCTCACATTTTTGAGCTCATCCCTAATCAAGACTATTAAAAATTTTATAAATATTTGAATCACAGAAAACTTGTAATGTACGCACCAATTGTTTGTGTTGAAGTCAAGCTCTCTTTTAATAAATATAAAAATTTATTGACAAACGCCATAATTTTACTCAAAAATCACATCAATGTTTTCAATTTAATTCATTATTATTGTAATTTTACACACTTTTCTCAGTTTTATAATTATTAATATTAAATTTACAATTTAACATAAAAACCCTAATTTAGACCATACTTTTTCTATGAAAACCTAAATTTATTAATTTATTTAACCTAAATGTGCGCTCTTTAGCTATATATAGTTCTATAGCCTATAGCTCTTCAAAGTTGTAATTAATGCAAACGCAATCATTGCATCGCAACTAAAATAAGTTTTTACTAACTATTGCTTTATTCAAACCTTTTTCGTTAATTTTGAATAACTTTATAGCAACCATTTAAAGTAAACATCAGTTATCAAAATAAAATTAAATGATTTATAACACATAAAGTTAACAATTTAAAGATTGTTAAAATTGTTAAAACAATTAATAGATAAGTTATGCATAAATGCAATCTTAACGCATATTATGACGATCAATGAAATGGTATTATCAATCAAGTAAAGGGTATTAGAAAAACATAAATGGCTTAATAGTGGGCAAAGTTAGACAAGTATGACGTAATGCTCGCCAGTAATGATAGCAATGATAGTATGAGTGATACCGCAAGTGATGAAGTTGTTGGTCGACCAGCGTTTCGCTCACTCCCGACTCAGTCAACTGCTCGCGAGTGAAGCGCGCGAACAGCTCTCGCGCCACACTTTGCGTCTCTTCGAGCGACGGATGCGATCGAATCGATGGCATTGTGCTGGCGATCACTGGCCTCGACTCGGGCTATGATGCGATGCTCTCACCGACGCTCTCACCGATCGGACAACAGTGTGACGAACTGCACAACTGTGCACAACGACCGCAACACAGCGATCGAGTTCGAGCTGCTCTATAGCTCTAGTATATAGACTAGAGATGATCGATAGCTCAGCTCAAGTTCAGCTCAGCATTCAACTCAACTTTTTAAACAAAAAAATTCAGCTCCAGCTCGAGCTGCAGCTCAGCTCAATATGTTTGAAGCTCAGCTCATATCAACTCAAAGATATATTTATAGTACATTATGCCTATAAATTTTATGATCTTTTTCATAGAAATAGTAAAATCATTTTAGACATAATAGCCAATGCTTTGACCAAAAGTATGCACTTTAAAGAAAGTATTTCACACTTATATGTGAAAATAATGTTTCAAATTATATAAATTTATATTCAAATTCAATTTAAATTCAGTTAAAGACAAGAATAAAGACAGTCTCGAAATCTTTTTCTAAATTTTTTAATAAGAAATAATGTAATAATTTCTGTTTAACTTAATATTAATTTATAATTTAATAAAACAAGTAAAGGTAATTGATTTCATTTATATAATATGCAAAAAAACAATTTAAATCTGAAAAAGATTAAAATTAAATCCAAATCAGCTCATCTCAAAGGGGTTAACAGCTCAGCTCAGCTCACGTCAGCTGAAAGCTCAGGTGAGGAGAGTTGATGATCATCTCTAGAGAGCAGTGTTGGTGAGAGTGTTTAGCGTTGCGCGCCATCTGTCGGCAGCGGTGGTGCGCAGTGATCGACGATCGGCAATCGCTAATCGCTTACTTTGTTCGCTATATATGTCTGGAACCGACTCTATGCTAATATGGCGTCTGTCGTCAAGTGTTTACTCCACTCTATAGTGTGATCGCAATCCACCATTAATTGTGTTTAACGAGACCGACGAGCGCTCAGTGTTGTGCGCGTAGTGCTGCTGATCGGCACGTGTTCTGCTCTACACTAATCACTGGCATTGCATAGCACTGCTAATCTGGTTTGACTAACATCTGTAACGTTGCGATGAGTGCTGAGTGAGGACTAACTCACATTCAACTGACGGCTATCTCACGGCGTATTGAAAATGTGTGATAAGTTGGAGGCGACTCAAAGTGTGCCGAACGATAGTACGGCTGACGGACCGGCAATCGGACAGCCGGACGGTCAGTCGGACGGGCAGCCGGACGGGCAAGTGGTGGCGTTCGTGGAGGGCGTGCAGAGCGAGGCGGACCGAGTGGGCGTCCAATTGGTGCACTCGGACACCGACGACGCGCTCTATTTCCCGCAATCGATTGAGTTCAACGGCGAAAGACACGTAATCATATCCGAAGCACAAGACCCCGAAACGGGAGAGATTCTGCTCGTACTTCAGGGCGAAAATGGCGAACACATAGCCATACAGCCCGAGGCTCTCTCTATGGTTCAGTCCTCTCAAGAGGGAGGCATTCAAGTGGCGGTTGTGTCGCAGTCCGACCAAAGCGTTGTCTCACTGCCGACCACTTCGGTGCCGATGAGCGCAATGACTGCCACGTCGTCAGTGATTCCCTCAATCATAGCCAACATTCCCACTCAATTAACAGCTTCGACGGCCTCAACAAATGTGGTTCAATCCATAGACACGCCCAGAGTTACGGCGCAAGAAGAGCAAAGTGCGATCCTCTCCACCAATCAATTCGGTATGTTATGCACTGTTCCTGTCGTTGAGTCGTATAACTTTATTTTTATGTAAGATAAACAAATTGTCGCTCCGATGCTATCGATTATTGATTCCTCCACCGAAGACAATGCGGAAAATAAGAAACAAGAGATTAAATCGAGTGAAACCATGGTTTCGACTAACACTAAATTTATAAATAATGCAAATTTATCCGAAAACGTAAATATTGAAAAAGAAACGGATAAACATGAAAATGTAGAGAAAAGTGACATAAAAGAGTCGGAAAACGATGCGAAATCGTCGAAACTCGACTCGCAAGACATCGCTACAGATGTCTCATCTGTTTCGAAAGCAGAAGAAAGTGGCGGAAACAACAGCTCTATAGAGGCGGCGACAGAAATAGGGTTCGGCAATACAGCTGTGATTCAAGTGCAGGACTCGGGCGACGGCGCCTCACAGTTGGAAGCGTTGATGGCAAACGCCATGCTATCCAGTGATGGCAATTACGTCATAATGGCGGCCACAGAAGACGGTCAGATGACTGGCTTGCCGTCCGAATTAAATTTGTCTGATATGATCAATGCTGGCTCGGGTGGCCATCAGGCCTTCTTTATCGAGACTCCTGAAGGTCTCGTTGCCTGCACTGCTTCTGCATCGGGCGAAGACGGCGCCATTCAAATAATCCCCACGTCAGCAGATATTAATACAGCAGTTATGAACTCGTCTCAGGCGACAGGAAATTTAGTTGAAGGTCAGATCATTCAAGCGATTTCTGGTTGTCAAGCAATGGCTCTAACATTTACCACGAACTCGGGTTGCATTGAATTAACTCCAGTCAATACCTCAACTCAGGCTCCGATTTTGACTTCGAAGTCTGCCACTCGTAGCAGAAGCGGGCGCTCGTCTAAAGCGAAGCCATTAAGTCCTGTTTCATCTATGGGACAGACAATCTTATTGTCATCTGAAAGCAATTCAGTTAAGTCTACGACCACAGCAAATATAGCGCGAGGACGACGTGGTGGTGGTGTCGGGGGAAGAGGTGGTCGAATGACTCAAGAGTCGACAACCACTACGCCCTCAAATGCCTCACAACAACCGCTTACTTCGACTACTAAGATATCAATCTCACAATCAGATAATTTGAAATCTACTGCGTTATCAAACAATTTAGCAAAATTGGATTCTAGTGGTCAGAGCGCAAGTCAGAGCGCAGGTCAGGGCGGGAGTCAACTCGCGGCCTCTCGACGCACTTATAGTAAGAAGTCTAATATAGTGTGGATAACTCCCGATCCTTCACAGACATCCACGCCCTCATCAATTGATAGTCCCTCTAAAACGTGTGCAAATACTAAAATTACCACATCATTGCCAGTCACATCATCCACAACTAAATTATCATCACTTCAGGCTTCCACGACATCGCATTCATCGCCAACAAAGAACGTATCCCTCACGTCATCTCTAACTCCTTCAGCACTACTGAAGAAGGAAATAATATCCTCTTCATCTGCCACTGCTTCCAATGACTTAACTGTATTTAACACTTCAAGTAACAATTCGAAAAAGTTATCTTCTAATAGCACTTCTCTGACAACGGCTAATAAAACTGGTGCTAAAGGTAACAATTCATCTGTAAATAAAATTATTGTTTCAACTCCTAGTACGACAACAATTAGTAAAACTGTAGCATCAGTTGCATTAATTAATAAACAAAATATTACTACATCTTCAGGTAAACAAACGACTCCAGTAACGGCTGCAAACAAACAAATAACTTTATCAACGCCTTCGAAATCAAGTGATTCGCCGACAATTACTAAACCCATCACTTTATCTGCAACTAATAGTAAATCGTCAAGTATTACATCAAATGTTGGTAAATCTAATGCCATTTCAACAGTTACTACAAGTGGAAGTAAAGTCGTTCTTTCGACGATAACATCTGAAAGCAAAGCAATTACTTTAGGTTCAGCACCAGTTACTGATAGCTCTAAACCAATTGCTTCATCAAAAATTGCTGATAAAATTCTTAAGACTAGTGGTGTCGAATCTGGTACAACAATTGCTAGTGTTTCGAAATCTAATACTTCGAGCGGAAAATTAAGTTCGAGTAAATCTGTCACCACTTCAGCGAATACAAGTAAAACTATAACGACTACAATTCATGTGAAGCCTGTTTCAGAATCAATTAATGCCACAACAGTTAGTGGTAAATCGATGACAACAACTAGTAATACTAGTGTTACAAGTTCTAACAATAAAGCCATTATGTCAACGTCGCCATCAGTTAGTAAGTCAGTAAGTGGTAGCAAATCTATTGGTTCGACTACCGCATCGAGTAAAGCACACGCAACGACATCCAGCAAATCTAATACTGTCACCACTCCTATCGCAACAACTTCTAGCAAACTTATTTCTCCAATTACGACGACCTCATCGTCTGTTAAATTTAGCACAACTGGTAAAACTATTAACGTAACGACATCTTCTATTGTTGCGAAACCTACAGTTACAACAACAACAGCAACTTCAGGTAATAAATCGATTATTTCTTCTACAACAACAACTTCTGGTAAGGTGTCTGCAACGCCCACAGCATTGGCTAAAACTATTTCCACGACGACAACCACTTTTAGTAAACCTGTTGCTGTAACGACTTCTAGTAAGTCTATTACGGCATCGATGACAACAACTTCTAGTAAACCAATTACATCGCCGACAACCACTGCAAGTAAAACTTCAACAATAGCTACGACTTCATCACCTGTTGGTAAAGTTATATCAACTAATAAGCCTTTGGCATTATCTACAGTTACAACACCTTTGGTAACCGGTAAAGTAAATACTGTCTCAGCGATGGACAAAGATATTACTTCTACATCGACGGCTAATCCTGGAAAGGTTTCGACATCAAACACGAGTAAAGCTATAACTTCAACAGTGAAAACTACTGGAAAAAATTTAACCGCAGTAACAGCTAAATCTTTGACGTCTGTTGCAAATGATGGTAAAGCAACAGTAAGCACGTCTAAAACTTCGACGCCGTCTTCGAATAAATCAAATGTTACGAAAATTGCCACAACTGAGTCTAAAGTGGTTTCTACACCTGTGACCAAAATTACAGCAAAATCTCTAACAGCTGCCAAAAGTGTTGCGAGCAAATCAGTTGAATCATTGTCTGCAATTACTGACAAAAAAACTGTTGTTCCTCTGTCTCCTAATAGTAGTGCAACTATTAGTAAATCAACTTTAGTCTCATCATACTTAACGTTGACATCTGATGAGATAACTGAGTACAATCCTGTAACTGCTCCACCTTTAGGAGCATCGTCTTCAACAACAGCAAAGTCAGTGTCATCGCTGTCACCTCAAAAACTCGTTTCGTCGACAATTTTAGCAGAAACAAAAAAAGTCGCTGACTTAAAAATTGATAACAAAGAAGCTAAAAAATTAACAACTTTATTGTCTAAGGATGAAATTAAAAAATTAGATAAATCTGAAGGTAAAACAACTAATCTTTCAATCGATGACAAAATTAATAAAAAGTCATCAGAAGATAAATTATCATTGATTGTTGAAAATAATAGCGACGCATTAAAGACATCGGTTTCGACCGTATTAAATGTTGAACACCAAACCTTAACCAAACCTGAGGTTTCAAAAGGTAAGGCAAGTACGGAAATACCAATTTTGGCTCATAAATCAATTTCTGACAAAGATGTATATGATAATGGAAAAAATGAAGCAAATGAAACAAATAATAGCAAAAAGACTGTTAAGAAAGTTTCTAAACGAAAACATTCCAGAAGTCCATCAAAGAGTAAAGAACCTAAAAAAGCGGCGTCAAAATCGAAAGATAGTAAGCAAATTGATATTAAAGTTAATGATATTGAAAAAGGAATAAATAATGAGACTGAAGGCAAATCTGATGACATCTCTAAGAGTCCGTCGAAAATAACATCACGAAGAACTTCTCGAAAGAAAGATAATATAATAGAACAGCAAATTAATATTTTCGAGAATCAAATTCAAAATAGCGACCGAACAACAACAACGCCTGTTCCGTCGATTTCAACGAGAGTTACTCGTGCTTCAAGTGGTAAACGAAATGAAGTTAAATCTGAAAGTATTTCAGAAATGGATGTGAAAAGTAATGAGACAAAGAAAAAAATTAAATCTGTTTCAAAGAGTAAGTCCGAAAATTTGGAATTAAAAGAGCCTATAAGTGAAAAACAAATTACAGATAAAAATATTGAAACTCCAAAATCTGTAAAGCCTTCAGAAACTATTGAAGCGTCTGCAACACGATCGTCAGCACGTAGTACTGCTAAAAAGAGAGTTCAGTTTGAGTTAAAGGAAACTGAAGATTCAGCAGAGACTAAATCAGAGATTGAATCAGCGACTAATGAATCCAATAGTAATGAAAAAAGTGAAACTAACACTGAAAGTAATGTAAACAAGAATGAAGTTGAAGCAAAAATTGAAAATGTGGAAAAATCTGAAAATATTTCTGATAAATCTAATGAAAAGACAGAAAAAATATCAAAAGAAGGGAAGTCTTTGAAGCCGTCTGAACAAGTAATTAATACGATTTCTACGCGAAGATCTCTTCGTTCCAGCGCTTCGGGAACTCTTGAAAAATCAGATAAAGTAATTGAGTTAAATAAACCCAATGAAGTCGATAAAGAAATGTCAGAAAGCAATGTGAAAATATCAGAAGCAGAAAATGTGAAAACGCCACAACGAATGTCAGCTCGTAAGCGAAAAGATTCTCAAAAACCTGATATCATTGATTCAGAAACAAGAAAAACAAAAATTTTGAAAAAATCTAAAGATGTTATTGCAACTGATACTGTCATTAAAAGCGATGAAAAACATTTGGATGTGAGCGTATCTAAAGAAGTGTCGACGCCCACCATTACGCCGAGTCGAAGAACCCAAAGAGAGAGCAAACGTAAAAATACTGCACAAATAAAACAAAAAAGATCAGCAAAAGAGCAATTAAGGCATAGCATTGCTTCGTTTGAAACAACACTTCAGTCAAAGAAAAGTTTTATTCAATCGTTTGGTTTCAAAGATGATTCTAAAGAAAAACAAGAAAGCTTACGACGAAAGACAATATCGTCTCTTAAAGATCTTCGGAGTCCAACGGAGAGCTACGAGTATTCTACTGATGAGTGCAGTTTTTATGTGCGCCATCAATCGGCGTCTCTCACTTCGTTCACCCCAAAGCAAGGCGGCGGCAATTATTTGTGTCAGAAGTGCGGATATCATACAACTAGAATCAATAATCTAGTTTTACATCACAAGGATCAGTGTTCTTATGTTAAAAATGCTGCGATACAACACTGGCAGTCAGAGTTGCGTAAGAGAACAAAACCGTCGAACGAAGTCGTCACGTCATCCAATACCAAGAGTAGCCCTAAAAAACTTAAGACCGATCAAAATGTTGATCACAACGTCGAACACGACGCCGATAATAATGTGGAGTCATCACTATCTACTTCAGCAAATATTGCTTTCGACGAAATTGACGATTCGGAAGAGGAGACCACTAAAGTGGCAAACATTGATAAACCAAATCAAGACCGAAATCCCACTATAAGCGATTTGGATGCTATGCTTTTGGGATCCGATGACGAAGATTTGCTTACTATCGATAATTTAGATAATCCTAAGAGTGAATTAGGGTTTTCAGACGACGACATTGTTTGGGTTGAAACACGAAACACGCATTGGCCGGCATTAGTTCATAAAGTGTATTCGAAAGAGCGCAAAGTTTCCATCAAATTCATTGACGGCCCGTGGGCTAAGAAAAGGTATGCAACATTTTTTTAAACTACATTTTTTTAAACTCTAATTTATTCGTATATTAGTATGAAATCAAATATAACTGCTATCTCATCATTCGATAACGCGGAGTTAAATAAGAAATATCTTCGCGAAGGCCGAAAGGCTATTCACGGAGATTTACTCGTTAAAGCTGTTCAAAAAGCTGAAGAATTTCTTAGAAAACGTTGTCTCGGAAGTGATATAAGTGCTGCAAAGTTTTTCGATCAAATTGATAGCGATTTTAGTGAACATTTTGGTGATGAAGACGAAGACAAATCTCCGTTAATTGCTGTCACAGATGAAACTGTTAAATCTAATGGTGAAAAAGAATTAAATGTGAATGAAAAAGATAGCAATTTGATTGAAAGCGTCTCATCAGCTGCTAATGAGACAGACGAAGATATGCTCTCCGAGAACAACGAAACGGTTGCCCTTTTCAAAGAGAAAAGAAGAATATCGAACGCTAAACTACTTCAATGTATCAAAGATGGAAAAGTTGAAACTCATTTGGTTGGTGTGTATAGAGAATCAATTCAGAGTGAACGCCATCAAAAATTTAAGACTGGATCAGAAACGGAAAAGAATCAATTAAAACACGTTCCCTGGTTTGGACCCATTGATGATGAGGAACAACAGGAAGAAATTTACGATTACTGCTCACAATTATTTAAAAGTAACTTTAAAACTGACGGAAGTTTCGATACGGTTGCCTATATTTTTGAAGTTTGGGTTCCAGAAGTTTGTATTAGAATTTTCAGTTAATTACAATACTTAATGTGATTCTATTTGCAGGCTATTGTCAAAGCGATTAGTCGTGTTCGGAGATTAGAACTAAAAGATTCCGAACTTGTTTTTGCCAAAGGAGTTATTTTAAGCAAATCAGAAAAGGACGAACTGACTAAAGAAATTCAAAAAGAAGCAGAGAAACAACTAATAACATCCTCATCAGAATAGACCATTCATTCATCAGTTTTGCATTTAAATAGTTTTTAAAATCATTTTAATCAGTTGCGAGTTTCTATTATTTTGTTGTATGTTTGTAATCATTTTATTTGATTACATTTATTGAGCGACATTCATATCATCTCATATGAAATAATTTCATGCTATGCTTACATTTGACGTCAAGGGTTGATTTATATAGTATTCCCTTATAGCGACGTAACTTTTATTATTTGTGAATCAAATCTGTTGGTCGGACATTCGTCCTCAAGAGTTATTTTTAGTTTATAATAGCTTATTCATATAAAATGTCAAACTTAAAAGAAAATCAATCTCAACTCACTGTATAGTAAGTCTTCATAAAATTATTGTATCCTTAAATATTGTTTAACAAATTGTAATCTATCTTATTTTAATGTCTTTGTGTTAATTTAGTTCATCATTATTACGGGCGAGCATTATTGCAAGAATAAAAGTCGAAGCATTGTTCGATTTAAATATTAAATTCACTTATTGTCATATATTCGTTAAGTTTTGATTATTTTCAAGTATCTAATGTAACGATTTTGAAATGGCGAATGTAAAGTCAATGCGATTAAATATTTCATTTATCCTATTTAACAATTATTGGATAAATTGTTTAATGTTCGCTTAATGTAGTCAATTTAGCATTCAATTCTCTATAAGTTTTCAATTTTTTAATAATCTATTCTGTGACTGTACTGTCTAAATAAATCATATTTTCATGTGTGCAAACTTTTCAATTCAATCATTTTTATTTGGCTTCATATTTGTGTTCATTATTAATATCTCAATCATATAATCATTTAGTGTGTATTTACACCTTATATTTTAGTGCACCAAACATAACCTTATAATAAATTATAACAAAAAAATTATTATGTATTTAAATATATATTCGATATAAATTTTAATTGAATTTTACAAATTTACAAAATACAACTTTGATTCTTATAAAGTAACTTAATATCTATTTATATATTTAACGTATATATTCAAGAGTAACGGCATGCCGTTACTGCCGAATTGGGAAAAGAGGGCGGAGTCGACTCGCATTTAACGGCAGGTGCCCATACTCTAGAGTACGGTTAAAACTTGAAAATAAATTGCAGATTCACTATTAACGGCACCCATATATTTAAAACGCGAGCTTTTCATACAAATTTCTATATTAATATATTATTTGAACATAGTTTAAATTGTCTTATTTAGCTAAAGGGCTATCAATATATATCTGGGGATTATATCTGCATTACTATTAGAGCCT
>JAQIYA010000984.1:0-15294 GCA_034699355.1 Microtritia minima | reverse complement strand
TGTCCAAATCCGCTAAAGAGCTCATCGATCTGCTACTCGAGCCCAACCCCGACAAACGTATTACAGCGCACAACACTCTTAAGCACACGTTTTGCGATCCGAAAAGGTTTAACTGAAACGCTCGTGTCGTCCGATTTAAACAAGTGTTTAGTAATAATCATTACATCTCTACATAAGAATTCACATTTTCATCGCTTATCTTTAACTGACTATTAAATAAAACAATTGACTTGAAAGCTGACAACTATTTTAAGAATTCATTTATTTTTCATAAAATGCTACTAAAATAAAATAAATAATGTACTATTTCTAATCTAAAAAAAATTATATCGCGAAGAGAAGAAATCTCTCGCAAAGAAAATTCTCCCTTACATTAAATGTCGCATACATCTTAATAACAGAATATTTCAAAGCTTAGGTCTAATCTGTGGCTATAAATTAAAACTTTATTTAAAAGTAGAGCTTGTTTTTTATTTTTATTTAAGACTAATAGTCTGTTGTTTTTTTTTGCATTAAATATACTAAAACTGTTTGCAATATAGTGAGATCAATAAATAATTTATATGCTTAGACATTATACTTCACTTTGTTTAACTAAATAGCGTTTCACTATTATCTATTTTGGCTATTGAGGCATAGATTTTCTGTTTGAGCGACAATTTTATTCACGAATAGAGTGACCAATAGTGTGGAAAAACAAATTGCACTTCAAATCTGTTGCTTTAATTAATTTTTATAAAAAAAAATTATATCATATTTTGCCATAACTCTAGAATTTTACGCAATTTGGACTAAAAAATTTTATAGCGGTGAAAATAAACACAGGTTTATAGTTTGATTAGATATAAGATTAATGAATAATTATCAATTAGTTTTCTGCCATATCTGCTAAAAACTAAGATTTACGAAATCGCTTATCTGCTAAAGTAAAAGTAAAAATAAGCAATGCTTGCGCGCTCTTAAGTAGTTAACTGATAAACTTAATCAATTAATCACAACGTATTGTCGTTTATACAATACATTATTCCAAAATGAAAAAATCACTAATAAAATTGTTACACATTTTAACATTATTTTTACTTACCATTAATTACATATTGTTAGCTAATGCTGTGCCGCGTAAGCAATCATTCATTTGGCGGTTATTCTAACATTTATTATTAAATTTGATTACTGTATTGATTAACAGTTACTCAGCTGTGGTGCGCTTTCGAGCGCAATAGTCTATGCAATTGGGATCCGCTAAACACCACTTACACCACTCACAAGTGGCAATGGATTACCAATACTCTGCGTACCGTTAACTTTACCGGAGCTCTAGAAGGTGTCGGCGATTCAGGTGACAATAAAAAACTTTAAACAATTAATATATTGATAAATATAATTAATTTATAACTCAAAGGATATTTTGTGCAAATTTTCACTCCAACCGAAGAGTTCGGTGCCGACGCTTCGGCGGCGCTGTTATCACCGAAAATCGACGCTATCACTACTTCAATATGCTTTCAATATTACTATTATATCCACGGAGTGGGTGCCAATCGTATTGAACTACATCTGCTCAACGGGTCCGATACGCTCGTATGGCAACGCAAATATCCGGCCGGCGATATGTGGCTCCAAAATTTCATTCAAATCGCGCCCCAAAATACCGGCTTTAATGTAAGCGTAAGACTGTTTTCATAATTTGAGTGATTATATTTTTTTCCAAAATGTTAGTTAAAATTTCTGGTGTACTCCGGTTCGGGTGCGGTGGCGTTCGACCGGTTTGAGGCCAACGCAGGCAGTTGTCCGGCGAACCAGGTTTGCGATCTGGAGAGCGGAGCGTGTGATTGGACGCCGTCCGGCAATAATGCCGAGTACATGTTTAACCGTGTTCAGGGATATCGCGCCGTTCAGTCGGTCGAGGATCACACCACTGACACTATTTACGGATATATTTTTGAAGCCGCAAATGGCATGCATTTTCATAATTTTAAGTAAGATTTTATTCATGGGATTTTCAATTTAAAGGTAAAGTTAACGATTGGTCTGCGCTTACGAGTCAAGAATATAGCGCTAGTTTTGGCACTCAATGTCTGCACTTTTGGTATTGGAATCGATTGAACACTTATAACAGGATCGACGTGTTTCTCGTCGACAACAACAACACCAAACTTAATGTGTGGACGTCGAACATGACGTTCCCGAGCAGTGAATGGCATCGCGCGTCCGTTTCGCTCACGTTCACCAAACAGCAGAGAATCATCATTCAGGCCACGCGTTTGGGTAAGCTCTTGGTTCGATCTTAATTACATACATCTAATCGCCGTTAACTGCCAGTGGAGGCCGTGTCGCTCGTCGACATCGACGACATCGGACTGAAGCCGTTCGCCTGTCCGGAACCGATTAGTTGCGATTTCAATCAAGACCTGTGCGGATACAGACGTGATATTAGCAAAAACTTCATTTGGGATATCGGTTTCGGTCGCGTCGAAAACGGAAGCGCTCTCACCTTCATTTATCCGCCTCGCGATCGCAATTCGCCGATGAGAGGAATGTTTATGTACAGCGACTTCAGTCGTCTGCGCAACACTCAAGAAATGCTACTCTTCAGTGAGTTCGTCGCGCCCACGCCTGCGTCCTGTCTCTCATTCTATTACATAGCTATGAGTTTCAATGACACCAAAAATGTCTTCACGATTCGAACCCAAGACACGAATGGTATGTCAACCGTAATATAGAAATACCTGATTCTCATTGCGTTGAATTGATTGATAGGAACTTTGTTGAAAACCGTGTATAAGTATTCGTCGCAAAGCGATCCGAATAGCAATCAAACGGCAAAAGTTTGGATTCAAAACAAAATCGTCTTCTCGTCGAGCGTTGCGTTTCGCTTAGTATTCAGCGTTCAGGCCTCGGAGGCGTCCACTTATGTGGCCATCGATGACATCGTCTACAAACCAGACACGTGTGTCGACAAAACCATTACAACCACTTCGACCACAACTTTGGCTCCCATTATTGATCTGTCGTGTAATTTCGACGCCAACACATTCTGTAACTGGAATAATACGCCTCTTATAAGTAAGAAATGGCAGTTAAATAATGTTAATCAAGAAATGATATCACTAATGCCGAATGCGGACCACACGAAGAAGAACTCTCAGGGACAGTACGCGTACCTCATTCATCAGTACCTCAGCGAAGGCTCGTCGAGTCAGGCGGCGGTGCTGTCGATCGTCGACAACTCAGAGACGAACTATAAGGGCTTCGTTTGCGTATCGTTCTGGTATTACATGCGCACCAACTCTCGCGCCGAGTTGAACGTGTCGCTCGCGAGTCCGAGCGGAGCGGTCTCGCTGGTGGTGCGCCGGCAGAACGATCACGGAGAGCGATGGAACTTCGCGAATGCCGACTCGTACGAGGAGTCCAACGGCTATAAAATTGCATTCTCCGCGTCCGTCTCTTTCGGTAATAGTTTGGCCCCATTTTCATTGTTAACTAAATTGAACTGATATAACAATAGGATTGGTGGGTATCGATGACATCGACGTGAGTCACAATCAGTGCGGACCTCCAAAACGGGACGAGCCGTTTGAGTGCACGTTCGAAGACGAGCATAACTGCAACTTCACTCCGCTCTACTTCGGAACTCTGGCCACTTGGAAGCTATACACGGCTAACGAGACGTTCATAAAGGCGTTCGACCACACGCTGAAGACGCCGAGCGGTCACTTCTACGCACTCGATTACAGCGCTGAGAGCGGGAGCGCGGGCGTCACGTATACCTATCAAGTCATATCACAGCCGTTCAGCGCGAGCAGCGGTTCGTGCGTCACGTTCTGGTATTACATGCGGGGCTTAGTTAAGGGCGAGAACCTCACCGTTTCGGTCAAACGGGAAAACACGGCTCTCGCGGAACAGGTGTGGATCGTCAGCGGAGAACAGGGACCGATTTGGCACAGCCATCGATTGACCGTCAGTTCGGCGCTTCAGTGGCAGATCATAGTCGGCGCCACCGCTCAGACCACCGTCGACGGGCTCATCGCCATCGACGACATCACTGTGGAGATTGATAAGCCGTGTCCGACTGGCGGTCGATGCGATTTCGAGAGCGGCGACACGTGTCTCTGGGAGAGCATTCTTCCGACCGCGAGCGGCATCACTCGACAGCAAAGGCTTCGCTGGTCGAACACCAGTCTGGGAGCGGACGCCCAAAACAATACACTGCTCAACACCGACTTCACGTGGACCGTACACTCGCCACAACACGGCTCCATAACCGCGTATCCGCCCGTCGACCACACCCTTAACAGTCCTGCCGGCTATTATCTGCTTCTACGCAACGGTGGTCAGTCAGTCAGTTGGTCAGTTGGTCAGTTTGGTGAGTCAGTCACTGATTTACCAATAATTGATTTAATGATGAGTTGATCGATAGGTGGGCACTGTTGGCAGTCCGGAATCGATTATCGCTGTGGACGACATCTCACTCGAAAGGGGAGACTGTTTTGTGCCGTCAAATATGTTTAACTGTAGCGCCACTGAATGGGTGCCGCAGAGCAAGGTTTGCGATTACAACCGAGACTGCTCTAATGGTGCGGACGAGTATCGGTGCGGTTCATGCGATTTCGAGCGCGACGAATGCGGTTACGGACACACGTTAAGCGGTTTGTTTGCCATTCTTTGGTTATGCAATTGTAATGTGTGTGTGATTTTAGGCAACGCGAGTGACGTTCGAGAATATCAGTGGCGTTTCGGCGATCTCACGGACGGTCCCAAAGCTGGTGCCAACGGTTCGAGTGGCTATTTAATAGCGCGTCGATTAGCAACAAATACGGCGCACGGATGGGCCGAACTGTACAGTCCGATGATTGCCAGCGCCAGACGGGGTCCGGTTTTTGTATTTTATTTATCACAATTAATGTTTAAATTGCGGCATAAAATTAAACGCTATAATTTTAGGCTGTAATTTGCGATTTGTGTACAATCTGTTCGACAGCGGTGTCACTTATTTGGGTGAGTCGGCGTCCCGTTTGTCGGTGTCGACCCGCGAGTACGGCCAAAACGGTGGCGCGAAAACGGAATTATGGCGCAGCGATTCTGTGGCGGTCACCGTTCAGAGGGCGTGGTTAGAGGGTTACGCCTATCTCGATCGAGCGGAACACAATTTTAGTATCGTATTTGAGGCCGAAGACAATAGCGGGACTGCGGACTCGTACGCGGCGATCGACAACATTCGACTTGTAGACTGTCAGCCGTAGCCATCGATACCAACAGTTTAATGATAGCTGGGTTTAACTGTAGCTGCAATGATATTTGTATTTTTAGCAACAATAGAGACTTTTATCTAATTTGTATCGATAAATACTTTTACATATATTAATATAATTATTTAAAATTAGCGCTTTTGTTTATTTATTTTTAAATTAAGACTAATAGATGGCAATAAGAAGTTTATTAACGGCTTTAATAGTATAAAATATAAGATTAGAGAATATTAATATTTTAAACATTTTATTAACTAAATATTAAATTCTTTTTTTTACTTCTATTGAATTA
This sequence comes from Microtritia minima, assembly GCA_034699355.1. NCBI lineage: Eukaryota > Metazoa > Arthropoda > Arachnida > Sarcoptiformes > Euphthiracaridae > Microtritia > Microtritia minima. Next base: position 9,753 of record JAQIYA010000984.1, on the reverse strand, counting down.
ATTATACAACGAATGTATTGTAAGATAAGTTTACATTTTATTAAAATTAAGTTTACTCTAAATAAGTACTCTTAGTTTTATAAAAAAAAATTATGTTATAAACCAATAGATAACAGCATAAGAGCTAAAAATGAAATAATTTTAAAATATGTCCACATTTAAAATAGATTTAAATATTTTTGAATACGTATTTCTAAATAAATACCAAAATAATTGCTATAATAATATAAATTAAAGGCAAAGTATTAAATAAAATCTATATATATAATATCCACATGTCTGTCTGTCTGTCCGGCTATAGACTCGGAAATGGCCTGCGGTACCCCCACATGGCATATATATTCGTGACCAGTATGGTCTGAAAGGTGCCGTAGGGGGTTCGAAGTGGTCGGGGACCGTGGCCAGTTCGGGGGGTCCCGAAAAAATGGTTAGAAACCATGTCATGTGATATGTTGTTGAAATCAGTTCGACAACATATCGTTTCGAAAACAACTGTCGAATGGGGGTTACGGGTCGATGGGGCGAGATTGACCCTCGGGGGATAGGGAAGGGTCAATGGAATAGGGGGTCAATTGAATGGAGGGTCAGGGGAATACTTTGGTAAATTGAATAGGGGTTAATGGAATAAGGGGTCAGGTTAATAGGCAGGTTAGGGGAATAAGGGGTAAATAGAATAGTGTGCCAATGGAACAGGGGGTAAATTCAAAATATATTTATTTTATTTTTTCAATCTATTAAAATTAAAACTGTAATTATATACTTTAATTAATATCGAGCGTACGTATAAGAATTTTATTTAAATCTTAACTGGAATTGAAATTGAAAAGTAATTTTGTAGTTTTTAAAATAAATAATAAAAAAAACAATATTTACTATTTTCTTAAAAAATTATAATTTACGTCATTTATTTTAAAATTTGTATCCAAATATAAATATTATTTAAGGTCAATAGTGATAATTTAAAACTGAATATTTTTCATATTTTATCTTTTAGTAAATATTAACTGTAAATTTATAATTGTTTAATAATTTTTAGGTATTATATATGACTTTTGGCTGCAGTGGACGAACATTTAATTATTTTTAAGTTTATTTTTGTGTGAAAATATTTTTTACTGCAAACTATTTATAGATCACATCGATTACGGAATTTCGATCGTCTTATAATGTATCTCTAATTTTGACATTTTTGAATACAACATGACTGGTATCATATCTCCACATCCATCAGAACCAATACAGTGGTCTATCGATGTCCACAATTGCTAGTTTGGGGTCAATTAAATTGTTTTCATTCACAATATTGTATTCTTCTTCGTTAATATTAAAATGTTTGGCGAAAAAATCATTGAATATCTTTATATACGTCTTTAAATATTTTAACTGTTAATTTTTATTAAATAATAAACTGTAAATTTATAATGTTAGACAATGTTATGATTTTATATATAACTCTTATATCAGAAGATTTGGGTATCAACAAATAGTCAATAGTCGTTTAAAATGACAAAACATTAGAATTTAAAGAGAGTAATTTAAAATACTATAATATAATTTTTATAATTAAATGTGAAAATTTATTACGTGCTAAATTCTATATTGTAAAAATTATTTTAATACAAAAATACAACCGAAAGTAAATGACATTTGAATATCAAAAATAATAAGTTAATATAATATGTCGATTAGAAGCAGAAATATATGATTATCGTGTAAACCCAGCGCACAGTTAAGAGGTTAACAATTTTTGTAATATAAACAAAGTATTTATAAATTTAAATTATAATAACTAAATAGAATAAATTAATAAAACAGTAATAAATAAGTAGTTGTGATAATCATTTTAATGAGTTCGCGAATTTACACGTTAATAGAAAAAATCGACCAAACATTAGGATCATCTAAAAGTAATTCAATAATAGTGTTATGAAAAAATAATGAAATATTTATTATTTACTTTAAACGCAATGATAGGTGTGATCACAAACTGATTGCCACACGAGAAGCCAATTAATCGTCGTTTGTCTCCAACTCTTTCCGTCAATTCTATGATCTTTTAAAAAAATTAATAATCACTATCTAAATGTTAAGTAACAATATATTAAATATTAGAAATTAATTATCTAACCTTAATATTTCTTTGTTATCCAATTTTTGATTTAAAGACAATTTACAAATACATTTGTAAGAAATGGATATCTGTTTGTTAATCGACGCAATCATTATATTTAAATATAAATGCAAAATCGATAAACAATTGACTATAACTATTGAAATTATAAAATTGGTGTGATTTAAATCTTCGAACACAATCTGCTGTAATAGCATCAAATTTATAGGTATTATAGTATAGGTAAGAGTGAAATAATAATTTCGCCAAAATTTATCGTAAGTGTGTATTAAACTTAAGACATGATTGCAATCATTCATAATTGTGTCGATATCTCGAAATTTTGTGAATAACTCTTGAGATTCACTCAATATATTTGTATTAACTCTTTTAAGTAAAACTTTACAGTAAAACACTATAATATAGAAATACATAAAACTATAAACCATAATATTGCTGAAATAATAAACCATAGTTATCACTGGTATATAACTTAAAATAAAATATCTAATAAAAAATTGCAGATCAGATTTATTCCACAACACGTAAATCCCCAAAATTTGAGTTTCAATAATAGCCCCTTTACAACAAAAATCGGCAAATAATTTGCTTATTTTTGTTCGCTTAAAAAACTTTATAATATCATTGGTCTCTAAAATTTCAGATATCGGTTGAAGTCTTTTAATAACTCGGATCACATCAAACCATAGAAAATCATTTTCCGATTTCGTATTAAATAAATAACACATTCTTAACGCGTGAACACATGCGGATATTTCGACGATATAGTAGAATATGGTTAAACCTCCGAAGTATTGAATTATATCGAAGTAATGGTCGGGTAGTCGTCCGTTAGAAATGCGAGTAATATATAATGAGAGGCGAATTATATTGAACACCAACAATACCTTCAAAGCGAAAGCACTGATTGGCTGACTATCTCTAATTTTGACATTATTATCGATGACATGATTGGTATCGTATCTCCACATCCATCCGAACCTATACAGTGGTCTATCGATGTCCACAATTGCTAGTTTGGGGTCAATTAAATTGATATCATTCACAATATTGTATTCTTCTTCGTTAATATTAAAATGTTTAGCAATAAAATCAATGCTTAACATTCTTTAAATATTTCACTGTTAAAACATATTAATTCAATTTTTAGTCTTAGTGTTGTTTATTTATATAATTAATAACTTAAATTTGCGAAACAATTTTAAAATTTAGTTTTAATTTTAATATAATATATAGATAGCATAGAATTTAATAATCTATGAAATTTTTATAATGAATATTTAAATAAAAAGAAAAAATTGAATTATAATCAACATATAAATAATTTACAAAAATATTGATTATCGATAAACTTTTTATATTACATTTAATATTGTAGTTCAAAAGAAACAAACATATAAAAACTCATTATCGTTTTTGTTTGTTGAAATAAGTTAATGAGTTTTAAAAGCGATTAATTAATTATAAATTAATAAAATTAATGTAAGTTATTTCATAATATATATATATATATATATATAATTACAGTTTACAAATAATAATTATTATTATTTTCGTTTACTTAGTTTGTGAATTAATAATAATAATTATATTTTTAATTACTTCCAGAATTATTTAAAATTACTTACAAAAATTACTATTAACTAAAAAAAACATTTTAATTAAGTAAATAATTCAGAAAAGATTATATTTTATGCTATCCCTATTCAAAACTTTATCTATTAATAAATATTTTGCACTTAAATTCTATGAATTGGACTATTATTATAAATTAAATAATATCTAAAATAATAAAAGAATCATATTTGTATTGTTATAATAATTATAAATTTCCAAAATCTACATTATTATAACTAAATATAAATGCATAAAAAATAAATAAATATTTATGAAAATCATTTCAATGAGTTCGCGAATTTACACGTTAATAAAAAGAATCGACCAAACATTAGGATCATCTAAAAGTACAAATCAATCTTTATATATAAAAAATAATGAAAAAATTATGGTATTTTATTTTACTTTAAACGCAATGATAGGTGTGATCACAAACTGATTGCCACACGAGAAGCCAATTAATAGTTGTTTGTCTCCAACTCTTTCCATCAATTCTATAATCTTTAAAAAAAATTAATAATCACTATCTAATTAAGTAACAATATATAAATTACTATAAATTAATTACCTAACCTTAATATTTCTTCTGTTATCCAATTTTTGAGTTAAAAACAATTTACAAATACATTTGTAAGAAATGGATATCTGTTTGTTAATCGACGCAATCATTATATTTAAATATAAATGCAAAATCGATAAACAATTGACTATAACTATTGAAATTATAAAATTGGTGTGATTTAAATCTTCGAACACAATCTGCTGTAATAGCATCAAATTTATAGGTATTATAGTATAGGTAAGAGTGAAATAATAATTTCGCCAAAATTTATCGTAAGTGTGTATTAAACTTAAGACATGATTGCAATCATTCATAATTGTGTCGATATCTCGAAATTTTGCGAATAACTCTAGAGATTTATTCAATATATTTGTATTAACTCTTTTGAGTAAAACTTTACAATAAAACACTATAATATAGAAATACATAAAACTATAAACCATAATATTGCTAATATAGTAAGCCGTTGTCATTACAAGAGTATTACTTAAAATAAAATATCTCATAAAAAATTCCAGATTAAAGTTTTTCCACAACACGTAAAGCGCCAAAATTTGAGTTTGAATAATAGCCGTTTTACAACAAAAATCGGCAAATAATTTGCTTCTTTTAGTTCGCTTTAAAAAGTTCATCATATCATTGGTCTCATTGAGACTAATTTCAGCGATCGGTTTAAGTCTTTTTATAACTCGGATTAAGTCAAGCCATAGAAAATCATTTTCAGATTTCGTATTAAATAAATAACACATTCGCAACCCATGAACACAAGCGGATATGTCGACCATATAGTAGAATATGGTTAAGCCGTCGAAGTGTTGGAAAATATCGAAGTAATTATCAGCTATTTTTCCGTTAGAAATGCGATTCAGATATAATGAATAGTGAATTATATTAAACATCAACAATGCCTTCAGAGCGAGAGCACGGATTGGCTGACTATCTCTGGTTTTGACATTTCTATCGATGACATGATTGGTATCGTATCTCCACATCCATCCGAAACTATGTAGTGGTCTGTCGATGTCCACAATTGCTAGTTTAGAATCAATTAAATTATTTTCATCCACGATATTGTATTCGTCATTATTATTTTTAAAGTGTTTCTTAAAAATATTAATGCTTAACATTTTTAAAGATTTAACTTTGAAAACATATGAATACAATTTTCAGTGCTATTGTTGTTTATATTTATATTGAGATTTAATAAATTAAATTTGCAAAACTATTTTAAAATTTAGTTTAAAATTAATATATTTTTAATATAGTATATAATACTTATAATAATAAAAATTTTATTATTCATTATAGAGTATACATTAAACTATAATAATCTTTTTACTTTTATAATGAATAATTGAATAATTGTAGTCAATATTGAATTTTAATTAACATTTAAATAGTTAACAAACATATTGATTAACGATTAACTTTTTATATAACTTTTAACATTTATAATTGTATTTCAAAGGAAGTAAAAATAGAAACTCATTACGAAAAATTAAAATAATTTAAGCGATAACTAAATGTTAATTTATTAAAATTAATAATTTCATAAAAAAATTATGTTTACTTGAATTACAGTTTAAGTACTCATCAATATTTTCAATGACTTATATTGTGATCCAATAATTATATTATATAAAAATTATTCAATTCACTAGTGTTTAAATCAAAACTGCGATAAAAGAATAGATTTTATTTACAATAAAAGTGAAGTTTACTGGAATTGTTTTAAAAAACTTTTTAAAACAATAAAAGTCCTAAAATTAATTTCATTTTAATCGCTGCACTATAATATAAATTCAATACACAATGCGTTTTGAGTTATATTTATTTAATTGCTGTTCGAATAATTTAATAATTTCTAAGACTACAAATATTCAACTGTAGATCCGATTTGTCTGCATTATTATTTTTTTATAAACAATTTAAACAATAGATATTAATATTAACATTATTGAATATATATTCAGTGTTTATTTCATTCAATTAACAACAATAGCTTAACAATGCTAACCGAATAGATTTAAAGTGTAGAAATTTAGAGAGGGTTAACAGTTGTTAGCATTTATGTTAATCTCATATTTATTGATTTATTTGTTTTAATTAATAATAAATATCTATAGTATATATTTTATATTAAAAGAAATAAACTTAAAACTAATAGGAATTCGTTTTAAAACGAATTATTTAGTTTTTTAGTTAAATATTGTTTTACATTTGCAAAAATGATAATATAAGAGACTTATATAATGCCTTAACATTATCACAAATCATAAATTTACAGTTTATTAGTTAAACAAAAAGTTAAAATAAAAATAATTTAAAGTTTTAAATTATAATAAATAATTTTAATAAATAAGAAAATATTGTTTACATATTTTTAAACAATATTTGTTATAATTATCATTAGTTATATTAATTTTTAGTCATTTGACTTTTAATGTAATTAAAAATATTAAGTCATTATATATGAGTTTAAATTAATTTAAAGTGATTACAACTATACGTCAGATTGATTTTGATTTCATATTTGTAAGAAACTAATATTTCAAATAAAAAAGTAATAATTTAGAATTTTTTCCGAAAAAAATCTAATTTTCAATTTGCTTCAATGTTAGGCATTATTTGAAATTTTACAGTATATGAATATTATATATTAAATATTTTATAGCAAATGAATACTAAAACTTTTAGCAGAAATTGCACTCGATTTGAGACTCGACTACGACTGTCTGTCTCTCTTCTGATTCTCAATATTGTCCATGTTTTCCATAGTTTCTTAAAATTTTAAAATTATTTAGAAATGACATGAAATTTTATTACGAATCGTGCTTTTGTTTTGTTAATAATTGCTAACAGTTGTGCGGAACAATAAAATTATGACTAAAAATATTTATCTGTGAAATTAGGAAATAATATTCAATTGATTATAACCAATATTATTGACAAATTTTTTTAAAAACAAAATTTGTTAAATAATAAAATAAGAATTGTAACAATTACGGTAATTATGAGTTTAAGAGTTTATATAGAAATTATATATTAATTATGTTTGGCTGACGCACCAAATCTCTAATTTCGACTCAAAACAGACCACTCTATAACTGAACTCTTATCCATAATTTTGGACAATTAGTTAATTAATATTTAATTATATTTAATCAATAAATAGTTTTATACCTAATATTTGAAAATCATATTAAACTCGAACATTCATTTTTATAACATAAAATCTTTTGATTATTTATAATTAATTAAAACAAATAAATTAATATAAATGCTAATAATGCGTAAACACATTTCTTGAAAAAATTAGTTTCGTTTTCATTATTATGAATGAGGACCTGAAATAAATAATCATATTTTTGTTTATTAAACTATTTAAAAATACATTAGTTTAAAGTGTGTCACATTCGAGTCTATACTGATAGGGAACGTATGGTCCGAAAAATGCTGAACACCATAATTTGTTAGCAAAGAAAAAATATTTGCATAGATTAGGTTTAACGCCAATCATTTCTGCCAATTCGTCCATAATTGGTATCCAATCAACTTCGATGGTGTTCACTCAATTATATAAAGGGAGAATATTCTCCATAAAAAATTTTCAAATTACTTAAAATTAATATAACTAGTTATAACAAATATTGTTTAAAAATATGCAAACAATATTTTATTATTTATTAAAATCAAAACTGTAATTATATAGTTTTAATTATATTCATAGTTAATTATTATAATTTAAAACTTAAAATTATTTTATTTTAACTATTATTAGCTAATAAACTGTAAATTTATAATATTTGTTAGTGTTAAGTATTTATTTATGACTCTTATATTATGACTTTTGGTATTCTACAGCGCATTCAATTGATTTCGAGTTCATTTTTGTATGAAACTATTTTTTGCTATAAACTATTAACTATATTAACAATAAATTATAAAATATAATTATTTATTATTAATTAAAATAAATAAATTAATAAATAAGCGATTAATATAAATGCTAACAAAGCATAGACGGATTTCATAAAATAATTTGTTTCGATATTATCTATATTATCATTATTCACAAATCCGGTTCGTAAAGGAGTGAAAACTCTCTCTTCAATAGTAAGAAAAACAGCTCATTCATATGGATTTAATATACTTCTTGGACAGTGTTGGACATCTCAATTACAATAAGGAAGAATATCCTCACTAAAAAAATTTTAATGATTTAAAATTAAGATAAATAGTGATAATTATAACAAATATTGTTTAAAAATATGTTCGAAATATTTTTTTTATTTACTAAAATTAAAACTGTTATTATATAATTATATTAATATTGATAGTTCATCTAAAAATTTTATTTGAATCTTTTTTGAAAAAGTAAACGCTATTTATTTTTCAGTTTTCTAAAATAAATAATAAAATATAAAATTTGCTTTTAAAAAAATTATAACATAGATCATTTATTTTATAATTAACTCGTTTAAATAATAATATCATAATTAAAAATTTATTTATTATTTAAAATTAATTATTATAATTTATAACAAAGGTTTTTCTAACTTTTAAATTTAAATTTTATTAAATAAGCAACTATAAATTTATAATGTATGACAATCTTAAGGCATTATATACGACTCGTAATTTAGCATTTTTGAGAATAGGTAACTTAGCCATATTAGTTTTAAGTTTATTTTTGCATAAATCTATTTTTAATATAAACTACTTACCATTATAAGCAATAAAATACATATTATAAATATTTATTATTGAAACAAATAGATTAATAAATATGTGATTAATAGAAATGATAATAAATCATAAACTAATTTATTCAAATAATTTACTTCGTTATCATTATTATTATCATTAGTCACAAATCTAGTTCGAAAAGGAGAGAGAGAGAGAGAGAATAGGAAGAAAAAGAGATTAAATTAAAACTAGATGGGACATATAATGTAGGGAGAATTTTCTTTAAATTATGAAATAAACATATAAAGTCATTATATATGTAGAGCTGTAACTCTTACTACAGTATTGACCATTAGATGATAGCGACACTACATGTTTCGCTGATTTGCAAGCCATTCGAGTCTCTATACGCACATTGATTAGTGGATCAATTATGGTGTATTTTGTGTATGGAGATCTGTAAGAATTCTTGTTGATTAACTCAATAATACACAGTGGATTACTCAATGGGTAACTCAGTGGGTCACATATTGGTTAACTCAATAGTACACTCAGTGGTTTACTCAATAGGCCACTTAGTGGGTCATATATTGGTTAACTCAATAGTACACTCAGTAGATTACTCAATTGGTTACTCAGTGGGTCACATATTGGCTAACTCAATAATACACTCAATGGATTACTCAATTGGTTACTCAGTGGGTCACATATTGGCTAACTCAATAATACACTCAATGGATTACTCAATTGGTTA
>JAQIYA010000983.1:0-15295 GCA_034699355.1 Microtritia minima | reverse complement strand
AAGGAAATTTGTAAAAATAAATTTTAAGTATTGTTGTCATAAAATAAAATAAGCTCATAATAGTGTTCAATCTTGTTTTGTATTGCAATGTATATTTCAATTTTTTATTATAAAAAAATAATTGAATAATTGATTTCCATAATTTTACAAATGTATATTACTTTAATAAAACTAAGCTAATTAGTAATTACTATATAATCAATATAATTTATAAGCACATGAATGGAGAGGACAAATAAAGGAAACACTAGTCAAATACCTGATCGTTCTTCGATAGTGTTCGATAAGTTGGCAGACACTTAACCCATCGAATCACCATAAAGAGCAGTCTGGCGGTCACCTCATGAACCGAATCCCATTGTCCGCCACTCGTCGACATTTGCTGATGCATTGGCTTTGCAAACGCCAAACTGGAGGACGACATAGAGCTGAAGCCTCTCGATATGGATTTGGAGTCGCCATCGGAGGCGTGCGACTCGTTCGACATGGTTGTGGGCGAGGGGGTCGACGACTGGGGCTGCGGTGGTGGCGGTGGTGGTGCGAACAGATTGCAAGAGTTGCCGTTCGCGGCAAACGCTGGCAAAAAGATTGAGTTCGCGTGCGGCGACATGTCCTCAAACACGCGCGCCATTCCTCCGCTTATGAACGGCAGTCCCGACGGCTGTAAGTGTCCCATAACGGCATTACTGCGAATGCTGTTCCAAATCAGTTCCTGAGACTTTTCTGCGTTGAGCAGCATCTGTAACAGACCGGGCGGCGGAGCGGTCGACGTGTCGAAGAACGTCGAACCGCTGCCCACACTGTTGGCGAGCGAACCGATTTGACAGTTTTCGGCTTTGTTGACGCCAAACAAACCGGAAATGATTTCGCTTCGCTCACCGCTGTTGACTGTGGATATAAGTGGAGGAATTTTACTCATAATGCTGTGATGAGTGTGGTGTTGGTTGTGGTGATGGTGTCGCTCGAGTACACTAATCGCTGCTTTACTGAATGCAGAGCCAGTCAGTCCTATCGGATTGTGCAGCGCTTTCAAGTCGCTGTGTTCGCGATATTTCGGTTTACGCGGTCCTCTCTCGTGCTGAACAGCTTTACCAAATTAAACAATGTTTAGCTTTCATGCTTTTTATGTTTATGACATTTTAAATTACGTTACTGTTTATCTTCATTAGAGTTTATTTGTCTTATTTGATCGATTGATTAATTAATATTTTTTATCAATAATTTATTAATTGGTAAATTAAATAAATGATAGTTTTATGACATTTCAAAAAATATTCAGAAAAAACAATAAATGAAGCATAAATGATAATTGAAAAGGTGGCCAAACTCTTCATTCGCTTCTATAGCTGCTGATCATAGCCTCACACATAGCCTCCGCCTCACACTCTTATGCGTGCACTGCTATTGAGTGGCATTTGGGGCGCACTTCTCATTGGCTTTTGTCACTGCATTTGAAAAATCAATTGGCTTACAGAGCGACTGCAGTCCATGAGATGTTGTCAACTCAAGCCATAGAGGATAACGCATTAACGCTCATTAACTCATAAACTGTGCATTAATTCAATTCTTAAGAGTAATTATCGCTATAGAAGTAAATCGCTTCGTCTCTAAGCAACGCAAGAGAACAAGTGTTTTGATTTTCAACAAGAAGTCGCTCATTATGTCGACATCAAAAAAGAGTAAATGCCAGAAACAGAAAAGATTTGCCAATATTTCTCAAAATTTAACAAACAATTATGAAAACTATTGTAAGGATTTAAAGGATTTCGCATTTCATTATTTGTAGAGTTTGTTGTGTAACTATTTGTTGTGTTCAAATTCAATTCAAGCTTTTATTAGTGCAAATAAAGGGCTGATGCCAACTGAGGCCAACTGATGCCAACCATGCCAAGTGCTACTTAAGCTCACTCGCAGTTCACTCGATAGTCTATAATGCAATCTTTGATTACATCTCTCTCTCTCTCCCCTCTCTCTGGCGTTTACAATGAAACAACAAAAAAGCCGAACCCATACCCATATCGAAAAATGTTTAGCAGAGCCTCTCATCTCATCTTTCTGTTTGCAATACGACGGAAGGATGAATGTTCGTAAACCATCTAACTATATGGCTTAACGACGGAGCAAACAGAGGCAAAACTTGTATATCAAAATATAGCGGCACTGTTGCAACTGATGTTACATTTCCCATACATGGCAGCAATCATACAGCGCTTTCTGATCAAACTCTTCGGATTGTCATTATATGAGCGGTATTAGTCAATTGTTCCTAACATTGTTTGCCTCCGTCTGAATGCAATCTGGCATTACTTCGTGTTCAATAATGCCATATCACAACACAACATATCATTAGAACATTATTTAGCAAAAGAGGCCACTTTTTGTTTGCCCCCAAAGTTAGCTAACTTTCAAAACTAATTTATTTAGTTTAATATTATGCAGCATTTATTTTAATTAACATGAGCATAATTTTTTTCCTTAAAATGGGGAAATATTATTACAAATTAATACTAAAAGAATTTATCAGAATTATGAAAATTACAATACTATATATTGTAAATCTTTAACATTTTTGAAATTATTATAAATGAAAAATATATAAATAATAACTTATTATAAGAACATTAATAAGTTAATGCACATTAAGAAAATAATTAAAGTTATAATGTTATGATGAAAAAATAAAGTACAATAAGCGTTGCTTTGCTCCGTATGTGATCCTATACTACACAAACGTTAAGCATAATAAATTGCTAACTTAATCATTTTCTTCGTTTTGTCAGAAAACAATTGCAGTCATGAAAAGCACTCAACAAAAGTAAAATTTAATTTCACACACAAACTGCTGCGTTAAAAATGTTAGATCACCGCAGGCTTTAAAATAACATCGCATCGCATAGAATTGAAAAGTTTGCCTGTTATTCCTCCCTATTATTTGAGGACTTACAGACTTATTGCAGCTTTGAATTTTCACATGAGCTTGCGATGCATTAAATGCATTGAAAAGTATCGAAAAATGTATTGGCTCTGAGGTAATACTGTATAATTTTTCTCTCTGTTATTTTTCGCAACCATGTATTTATATAAACATACTTTCGCCACCGTTAAAGCAAAAGTATGGCAAAGAATTTTGGTAACAAAATATAAAGTTTTGCGCTTTTTAACACGAAATATCATAGCTTACCGTCTTTGTTCATACAAGCGTCGAAGCACTTCTTGAGCCTACAGGCTCGACATTGATTTCGGTGTGTTTTGTCGACCGGACACTTGCCGTGAAGGTCTGCCTGCGCTTTGCAAGTGTAGATGCGATTCCTATGAATGCTTCGCTTAAAAAATCCCGAACAGCCTATTATAAGAAATGTTTTCGAAATAATTAAATTATAGAAAATTATATAAAAATAATATTTTCCAAAAAATTTGGTATTATTTTATTTTTTAAATAAAATCAATTTATTGTAAAGTATGTGAATAAATAAATTAAATCTTCTTTAAAGAAAATTTAAAGTTTAAACTTAATCAGAGAAAGCCATCCAATCTAAATCATTATCATTAAAATTTAATATAATTACATACAAAAATTTAATTATACATTGCATAATGTATTATTGTTTATTATGTTTACGATAAATATAAAATTCCTTTATACAATTTATTAATTAAGGTAAAAATTAGTTACTAGTTAAAGCGGCCATTTGGTGGTGGCTTTGATAATTCAACTTATTATATAGTTTTTTATTGTTAAAAATACTTCGGTAGATCTAAATTATTGATCACAGATTCAAAGCTTATATTTATTTGATAGTTCAGTGACAAAAGAATGTAAAATTAATTTTTTAACAAAAGTAAGTTTTTTCTTATGTGATTTTAAAATAAATAGTTTTCTTATTTGTTGTGAATTTCAACTGATTTTATTCAATTTAAGAGTAAATAATTATCCTTACGTTTTAATGTAATATATTGTAATTTGCAATTTATTGTATATACAATATGTATTGCAATACTTATCTTTGAAATTTTTTATTAAATGTTTTATACTGGAATTTTAAAACCGTTAAAAAGAAAATAAATAATTATAATACAAAGTAAATCATTTGTTTGTTTAAAATCAGATTAACAGTTAGAAATTATTTACAGAAAATTAATTAATTCAAAATTTCGAATTATAATTTTGTTTTGTACCAAATATATGTAACAATTGTATAGCATTTCATTATTAAAATGTAAAAAATTGTTTACCCTTAAAACACAGATTATAAAATAATAATAATTACTATTTTTAATAATTATTTAATCATATAATATCGTTTTAATTTTCATTAAAACTTTATTTATAAATATAGATAAATTTAACTATAAATATAACAAATTAACAAAATAATAAAAATTAAAACATAATTAGGGTATAGAGGAATGATTACCGGAACAAATAAGTTAAGGCCTACCGTCACAGCTATAAATTCCGTAATGTTTGCCAGAACTGCGATCTCCGCAGACACGGCAGGGTATGTCCAGTAAGCGATCACCTATAGTCGCACAACCATAACATATATAGTAATTGAAGTCAAGTAATGCTATGCTAATCATTGATAGCTATAAAAGTGCAGACTTACGCTTTTCCATGTATGATAAACTTATGAAGAATAAAATTGGAAACTGGCTTCTATTGGTAACCAGTTTCGTAGCTCTCCGTCAAAATGATTTAGCAGATGACTTGCTATCTGCTCAATGAGCTAATTCAGTGTGTGTGTCACTCAATGTCGTCATTAGGAGTCAAAAGCGAGATCAAATGCGTTTGAGTCGAGTTTTTTGCTTTTATAGTCGCCAAAGTATGTGGTCATCACACGCATCAAAAGAAAAATTGTTAGCCGAACCGGCATCGCATCGCTGCACAGCGATATGATAGATGCACGCATGAGCCCGTACGAGCCAAACATCGTCCTTTCATTCGGTGCGCCACTATGTCACGAATGCATATAAATATATCTATGTATACCGAAAAACTAAATACTTTGTGAACCGCGACAGGTGTTCGCAGCTAACTCTGATGCATGAGATAGCTTTGCATCGGCGAAAAGATGCGATCGCTCGGATCAACCGCTGAAGACATGATCAGCGGATTGTTAGCGAGAAGAATAATGCTTTCCATTCGCAAAGTTTTTTTCGTACTGTTTCGACACTATAAGCATAACTTATATGCTGCTCGAACAGTATGCCAACTCTTCCCTCTATTTTGTGATGTCATTTATACATTTAAGCTTCGCAATCATCGGTTGATCTTTTTTGTTTTAATTTGATTTCGAAAAAGCGATATATTAGTCAAATCTTTTAGAATTTTAAAAAATGTATTTAATTTGTTTCTTTTTGAATAAATTTATTTTCAAAATCATTTGATAAGCTCGCGAAAGCAAGATAGACGTACTTTGAAATTTGTATGCAATTTCTGTTTTGAGTTTGTCTTGATATCTATTATTAGTTTTGGTCTTATTCTTTTGTTTAAAATAAGTTTATATGCATACAAGGGTTAAGTGAGATATAACTTCAATTTTTGCAGATCACGCGTAAAAGCCATCGAGTCTTATAGAATGATAAGCCAATAATGCACACAAACGTTATATCCAAATATGTTTTGTGTTTTCATAGCGCACTCGATCATGTTTTTTTGATTTAAATCAAAATGAAAATGCCATTATTTTTCGAAACTGATTTTTATGCCTCGACATATGTTTATGTTTAAAAAAATTTTAAGTTTATATATTTTATTTAAAGCATTATAGGTTTTTTCGATTTTTTGTTTTTTGAAAATTTGCATAGAATATGATTTGGAAACAGTAGTTTTTATATATTTGTTTTCTATAATATACAATAATTTATTTTATATTTTATTTTATAAATTAAATATAAAATATTTTTTCATAAAGTTATTTATTACTAATTAATTAATTCAATTCAAATAATATTTATCTTATTAGATAAAAAAGATAAAAATAAATTAATTTGATGAACAGTTTAGTACGTATTATGGATTAAAAGTAATCGCAGAGCAAAGAGCATCAAAAAAGCAAAACACGCATTAAATTGGAAATCAAGGAATGGCAAAGTTTGAGGTTTTAGGTATCGATGCGAAGGAGAGTGAGGAAAGAGAATGAGAGATGCATTACATATCTGAATGGGCAGTACATAACTTGATTAAACATAACGCAGGTTTTCCACACTAATCCTATGATAGTATTGACCTAACATTTTGTGAGCACAAGTGGAGCGTAAAGCGAATTGCATGTGATTGTTGTTTCGATAGTGTAAACGAAATGTTGCTGTTGGACAACTTTGATCTCACACTCGCTATTACTTTAGTGAGTTTGCGAGAGGGAGGGTAGAGATGGAGAGAGAGAGAGAGAGAGAGAGAGAGAGAGAGAGAGAGAGCACAAGATCACAGCATTGTGATGACACGCCTTTTGCGAAATTGAGAGCCTTATGTCTCAAATGTATTGTTTGACGTTGATATTAGGATTATATGAAGAAAATAGTGAGTGAATGAAAGAAGAAGGGCTCTGTTTAAGGAGTTAACACCTTTGCTTTGAGTTGTAATTAAGTTAGCCTCTTATCGCTGAAGATATGGCGTAAAGCGTTCAATTTAGAGATTATGTTTTGTGTCAAAAACTTTGAAAAACTTTGTTATATTGTTGTTGAAAAGGCTTTAACGCAGTGCAGGCAATATTAGATCATATCTCTACTGATGAACAGCATTAAAGATGTTAGTTTGGCATAGTTTGGCACATTCATGAATATGATAAATAGCACTTTGTTATCCATAAAAATCCCAGCGATTTGCAGTTTTTATATTATAGATTTTTTATTCTGCATATCAAAGACTGCGATGATATAAACCACTTCTGTTCTGTGAGAGCCATAAGTTTAGATGGAGAATATCTACCATTGCTTTACCTCTCTTTCAAGAGAATTTTTTATGTAAAATAAAGCCATTACACACGAAAACGTCAGACAAATAACATTTTGATTTTTTCTTATATCGACAAACATATTAAACTGACCCAACTTTTTTGTTTACTGCTTGTTTAAGGAATCGCGTGCTTTAAGAATAAGATAACTTAAGTTTACTTAATTTATTTAGAAAAAAGATTTTAGTTGTATTAAAAATAATGATATGTTTATTTCTAAAGTAAATACTTATTTAATGCTTTTAAATTTTAATTAAATATAAAAATCAAATTCAATAAATTTAATAAATTAATTATCTATATTTAAAAAATAGTATTTAGATTTGCATTCCTAGAATGCGAAGTTAATAAAAGTAGCGTTAAATAATAAATGATTTAAAAATCAATATGAATTAATTTTTAATTATTAAAGTGCACCAAAAAACTCACAAACTTTTTGCGCATAAATACGCCTTTGATGTATGGAAAACATGTTTGAGGGATAGTGCTTTTATAGGGGCATAAACTCACAATATTTATAAAGCAGAGTAATTTAATATATTAAATCATTAAATTACTTTAATATTGGTTAATATTTAATAATAATTGATTAATTATCAATAAGATATTGTAGTTTATTAATTAAATATTTATTTCACACATAATACAGATTTATTATTTAATCTAAAACTTATTTTTTTAAAGTTATTATTTTTATTTTTATTTTACATTTCTTGTAAGATCACTGCAGTTACAGTTACAGATTCAATGTCGAAATTCACTAATAAATCAGTAAAATTTTCTAAAAATATTCCGCATATTCAATAATTTCAAGCTTCTTAAGGTTCGGATATGATTTGCGAGTTTTTGGCATTTTGATCAGTGGTAGAATAAATTGAGTAAATGATCATTAAAGTAATGCAAGTGTGATCATAGCGTGTCTAGAATACTATGAATATGTCCGCAATAACATAACAATTTTCTAAATTTCATCTTTTATACACATCTGTGTTATTATACAAATTATAATAACGACCAAAATTTCAAAATGTTTTAGAAAATATCTAGGATTGCTTCGTGATATTTTTAAAACTTGCATTTTCTCAATATAAATTAATTTTAACTGATAAATTAGATTTTACATAAAGTCACTTAAAATACTATTTTCTGAATTATTTTAACGTTAAATAATTGCGTCAATAATCTAATTTATATGTAATTTTTAAAATAATAAATAACTACTTAAGAAACTATTTGGTCCAAAATACGTAACTATTATAGAAACTATTTGATAGCGAATAAATAACTCCATAAATCCATGCCCTGCTAATGTCCAACTTATATCTCTTCTTTGATAAGTTAAAACTCTATTTAAATGACACTAAGTTTTGGCCCACTTTTGGTTTCTTCTCTTAATTTGGTGGACGAGCAGACAGACCGACATCTCAAACCCATAACTTTCTTTTGTGACCGTCAAAATCAGCTAAAAATTTTGTTAATCAAATACAAGTATGTAAATTTAAATTTAAACAAAAAATTATGCAAAAAGTTTACTAAAATAATAATGTAAGCATTTCTGACTATTCGTCTTTCTGTGCAATAATTTAACGATAGATTCTTTGAAATAATCACGTAAATGGCAGTCGAAGTATTTCTTTTATTATCATAATTGCGCTGAAAATGAGAAATTTTTGTAATAAAAGATAGAAAGCTTTTAGTGTAACATTTATAATATGTAATTGGATTGTAATTACTCGGCAATCAAAAGAACACAACTGAGTCATGATTAAAGTAGAAAAATGGCACACAGTATTCATTTGTTGGCCATAAATGGCATCACTATAACGGACTCTATATCAGTCGGCTTTAAGAGGTATTAGTAGAGAGCATCACCTGAGCATTACATGCATCATAACTGGCATCAGAGTTGTAGCTGCTGTGGGCTTATTTGATCATTTGCTACCTTTCAAGTTGAGTGTAAGACGAATGAGGCTTTACGTCTTTACAAAGTGAAGCGCAATTGTCAAATGATCATAAATAAAACTCTACGCGCGCCACAGTCTAAATAAAAAGAAAAACCATTTGCAATGGATTAGCGAATGTAAAAGCGTGCCAACACTGGCAGTGAGCAAACATTTGGCTGTCAATATATGGCCCTCACGTCGACCAACGCATGCCTCCATTAGAAGCAGTGCTATACATATGGTGTACTCCTAATGCATCTTTTATATTGGTTGCAACATCGCATCGCAATAATGAATGATGAACTGAGACAACCATTCTTCTTATGCACATTCAGCACGTCTTACCACAGCTATGATGCCTGTGATGCGTCTCTCGCTTCCCCTCTCCGTCTCCCATACGTTATACGCTTTATTGCTGAAGGTGTGTAATTAACCCCAGTTTTATATGGCAATGGGTCTGCTGTAGACTCCGCTCGTTTCTGTTAGCATGCTATGCAAAAGCCGTCATTCGGCGCTATTCTCATGGCATGCCAAACACTTTTAATGTGTATCTTATTTTTTTCAACATTTACTGTGCATATTATAAAATAGTTGAGTATGAAAAATGTGATTTCCAACAAAAGGCTACATTAGTTAAGGCTTTGGCATAATCATCATCACTGCCAACTTCGTGCTCTCCAATTATAAGCTGAAAAATTGTGTGATGCGATGCACTTTTTGAATCGCTTACGAATAAATTAACATTCATTCATTCACTCTTGCTTTTGCTTTTACTTTGCATTGTGTTCTCATTCAGTTTTATTACTCTTTAGTTATGTGTCGACACATGTTTACATTATATCATTTTTTATATCAATCCATTTTTTACTGAATTATTTTAATTTCTTTGTAGAAAAATTCATTACAAAGTTTCGTTGAAATTGTATATTTAGGCAAACAAATTATTAATTAATTTGTTTATTTTCTGATTTTAAATATAAATTTATTCTATTAATTCTAATTCTAATTAATTCAATAAAATTTTTGAATTTATTAGTTTTACACGTTAAGTAAAAATTCAGATTAATTTTACATAAGTTTTACATTATTTTTACATTTTGTAAGAATATATATCATATGCGGATTTTTCTCTTGGCTTTGCTTTGAAAATAACTTTTCAAATGCTGTTAATTTTTATTAACTTAATTAAATAATACCATTTAATAATTTACAAATTTACAGTATATTATTAAAGAATACAATTTATTTTCATAAATAATTAATAAATTAATTGAGAAAACTTTGAGAAACTCTCACTAAATTTTTTTGTGGATTTTGTCTTGAAAAAGCAATCTCATGGATTTGATGTGCATGTGTCTGTCGGTCTGTCTGTACCCTCTGAAAGAAAAGAGAAAGCCGAGTGACTCAAAATTGTACTCATTTTAGATGATTTTTTTTAAACACCAAATATGTCCTGTTAGTTGAACATTGAATTTTGACAATGCTATAGTATTAATTTCCTTATGTGTAGTACTGTAGACTACAATATAACAAAGTATTATTGAATAAATTATAATTTAAATTATGAAACATAAATTTTTTAAATGTTACTCTATTAAAGAATTAAAATCCTCTCAATATAATTGTTATTCTTGTCTATATTTAACTTTGTAAATATTTTGTAATTATTTTAAAAATAACACCAACAATAAAATAATAGATTTTTTTGAATTAATAAAAAATATTTAGTCAATATTAAATCAAATGCTTTCCTTACATGAAAATTATCTAATCTTTTAATTTAATAAACAGATTTGATTATTAAGTTAGGAGTTATTAAATTCAAAAATTATTAAACTTCTTTTTCAAAAAGAGTATTACAGTTTGCATTTCATGAACAAATTTTAACTCTCATAAAACCCTCAAAGAATAGATGTTCCCGTGAGACGGCAGAAACAGGTTCGTGAGACGGCAGAAATAGGTTCGTGAGACTTCCGGCTAAACCGGGAGGTCTGGTCACTCGAGTTATTATATAAGCCATTAATTGCAAATATTTTATATTTAAAGTTTTAAAAGCTAATTATTTGCAAATTGACCAAAACAGCAACTAAACCATTAACTTGACACCACTTAAAACATATTTTCATCAAAAAGTAAATGTTTACCATTTGATAAGCATAATGGAAAAGTTAAAAATAGCATTTTGTGATCATAAAGTAACTGAATTATCATAAAAGGTAACGAAAATATATTCAACTCAGGCAACTAATTATAATTTGTTACAAACTTTATCAATTATGTAATATTAACAAATATTGATATGTTGTTTATTATTTATAATTTCAATTAATTAAATTTTGTTAAATTTATAAATTTTAAAATGAATTTAGTCTCTGTTCGTATTGTTTTGTAAAAATTTTAAAATTTCCAACCTTTAAATCACATTATCTTGAAATAACTAAATTAAAATAATGTTTAGTCTAATTATAAATTAATTATATTAATACACATATAGTAATAATAATTTTCTTTATTAATGTAAAATTTTAAGATCAATATCTTTATAATTTTTTGCATTTAAAATAGCGAGAAACAAATTTAAGATAAAATCTTATCAGTAAATTATATAATATTTGATTGCATTGAATCTGATGGCAATGATCAACAAAATATCTCACATTTAAGTGATCCTATAATATATTTAAGCCAACGCTATGCTATATTTTATTCATGATTCAGCTCTGAGTCGTAACTCTTTTCGCAATTACCCAACACAAGGCAACATAAGTGCAACACTAGCACACAAAACACACACTATGAGCCAAAAAATGGGCATATTTATTGAGTAACATTGATTGCGTGATAATGGAAAGCATTAGTTTGTTAGTTGTTTGGCGGAGGCATAGCTCGCATTTAGCAAACGCGTGCGTTAAGTCTATATAAGTCCAGCAAAAGGTTAATTAGTAACATATGCTATCAAAGAGCTGACGGCACACATTCATTATCAATGCGCTCACCACTAAATTAGTGGAGAGAGAGAGAGAGAGAGAGAGAGAGAGAGAGAGAGAGAGAGAGAGAGAGAGAGAGAGAGAGAGAGATGGCATTTGTTAGTGTGATTCAGTGGTGTTGTCGGAGTGTACAGTGTCTGTATGTTAGTGCGTAAAATGATGGTCAAATGTGCAACAATTCCCATCCACTGATGGGTAATTTTGCAAATTCAGTAACGCAAGCCTGCATCCCATCCTGACTCGAACTGTTAGCGGTTCGCTCGCCTCTGCTTCTGTGCTCACGTGAGGCGCTCATCAAAGCTAGTCTCGCGCACCGATAACTTAATGTTATTCTGGCTTATGATGAGCGCCACGTTCCCAATATTTTGCGTCAAATAACTTACTGCTATAAATAGAGAGCAATAGTAGCTTGTGTTACATTTATTGACGTTTTACTTTCGCCGAATATCGTGTTTAGTCTCCACTCGTTTAGCAATTTTATTTCTAAATTCACTCTTTATTGTGTTTAATTTAGTGCGTTAACAGATGTATCGCTCAAATAATTTCAGTTTTCCTTTATTCGCTTATCTGCCATCAAATAAATGATAACACTTCAAAATTTCAACATTTCAAATAACGCAAAATTGACTCAAACGAAAACTTTTTGTTTTAAAAGTATTATTATAATCTAACATTAAAAAGTTTTTGATCAGTTGTCTTAACATGATTCGCAATATTAAATTGTCTATCAAGTGAGTGCTGCTCTAAGTAAACATATTTATCTCAGCTTTCAGTCATGTTTTTTGAAAATTTTGAAAATAAAACATTCATCTCAAGTATAGGCGAAAATGTGGAGACAGAGAGCGAGTGTATTGCTTGGAAAAAAGCGATGACTCGAATGGAAGCACGTTCTCATCGCTGTATACGCTGTTCATCACTGTTCGCCAAACCTTTCGCACATCAAACTCGCACTCATCACGAACTCAAGCGTTTCAAGTGCTTGTCTAGTATTGCAGTTATCCATATATTTAATATGTAAAAATGGTCAAAATAGCTGCGCTTTAAGTGGGTTTATATTATTTTGAATGGAAAAGTTTTGGAAAAAATAGTTGAACGCTAAACACACAAAAAAATGAATACTAATGAACTTTATTTACTTATGCATGCAAAGGATCGTGATTTTCATATTTAGCTGCGAATATAGAGGCAGTGAAGAAGAGTGCGAGAGATATAAAATTATTTGATAAGCATTTGCATTGCCATTAAGACAAAAAAGAAACGACCAGCGAGTGATTTAAGCACCTAAAAGTGATTAGTCGTGAGAATGGCGCACATGGAGGTGAGCACGGCTTAGACAATGAACGCTCATTTGAGGCCAGCCTTCTCGGCACACATTAGCACTTCATTGCGCTATTTTATTGCGTAATACATTAGCTTCACTTTTTGCCTCTTTTTTGTTTTGCCAATAACTGATCACTGCTCTGCTAATCATTTGCTTAATTAAATGTATAGAATGGCGATAAGACTCAATTTGTTTCAATTCAGTTTTGCTAATGTAGACAATACTGCTTTTTTGTGAGTCTATCGCAACAGTAAATCGCGATTTTGGCTCACAATCTGTGTTGCGAACAGAATAATACTAAATTTGATTTAATTAAAAATTATATTGAATATAATCACATAAATGTTAATAATATACCAGACAATAACCAATTGCTTCTCCACTTGAATTCAATTATTCCTTTTCTTTAATTTCAATTATCTCTCTCTATCTCTCCCCTCATCTCTTCTATAATTTAACATTTTTAATAATTAACTTTTCGCAATGACTAACATTTATCCAAATTTTGAAAATTAATGAAATAACTGTTTAAAATTTAAAACAGAAAATAAATACATTATTAAATACTCGCTTACAGTAAAATTTCGATATAGTGAACTCTCTTCATTTACTATATTGAAAAGTTCACTATAAATATCGTAAAATTGCATTATATTATTCAAAATGAGTTTGTTATTTATTAGTATAAAAATCAGTGATAAGTGTTTGTTTTGTTTTACAAATAGTTAATCTTAAACATTCACTTTCGAGATGAAGTATTAGGTCATGTAATTAATAACGACCGAAAATGTACTAATTTTACAAAATACTATTTAATTTTTATCAACAATTTTTTTGGCCATTATTTTTGATGACATCGGCCCATCTTTTGGCCAACATTTCGATTCCTCTCTTATAGAAAGAGGTCGGCTTTGAGCTGAAGAAGTTAGACATCTCAGTTCGGACTTCATCTATATTTACCATTATTTTACCACTAAGAAAATGTTGTAGAGAACTGAACAAATGGTAATGTGAAGGTGAAATAAATTATTAAATAATAAGTGGTCAACACTATCTTTTGAAGATATGAAGATATAATTTAGGTCTTTCAATTGACATTGACATCGGTCACGATTTTAATGAACATCTTTGAAAAACTTTCTTAATTTCAAAATTATTTTGAATAAAGTATTAATAGTATTAATAGTAAATTATATAATAGAAAATTTATTTCTAAAAATTTTAGTCAATAAAGATATAGATTTTCTTTTATTCTTTATTTAGTAATATTTATTTAGTAAATATAGTATAATAAACATTACATATTATTTTAGTTATAGGATATTAATTTAAGTTAATAATAACAATCAACAACTTGGGGGCGTTGCCGACCAAACAATGCAAAACAAATGAAAGTGTGGCCAAATAGTGATAAATGCGTGACCAGACTGTCCAGATTTCAAAATAAAACTGAACTTTTACATAAATATTTTAATCAAAACTTGACAATTTTTCAATTAATTTAATTTACAGACATTTTGTTTTACTTGTCACAAGTAAGCAAATAGAATTCACAGTTCTAGTGCTATACACTAAACTAATATAATGCCTTTCACAATGTCGTCAAATAGGTTTCACACGAAACTCAAACAAAGCTTTGTTTTGTCGATATTTTTTTATTTTGAAAAAAGGTTCAATTAGTGTAAAAAATGTCAATCTGTTTGTAATAATTTTGGAAAATTAATTAATTATTTATTTAATGTACTAATAAAATCTGAAAATTGTTTTGTAATGTTTTTTACAATTCGTTAGTATTTCAAATACATGTACTATCAGAGCAAAAAGTAAGTAAAAATACATTAAATATACAAATGTTTATACCACTCATATAATATACCACTTATGCTATAAATATATTATACATGTGTATAATTATATTTACTTTCTTTTGTTCTGATAGTATAGTATATTTTTAAATATAGTGTATTTCGCATTTACGATTAATTTAAATTTTAATAAATACAAAGCATAGACTTACTCATCGTTAGACTTAAAGCCAGTCATTTCCAATAGAGTCATGCCCTCTATCGACACTTCATAAACCAAAACTCT
>JAQIYA010000982.1:0-15298 GCA_034699355.1 Microtritia minima | reverse complement strand
AGATAAACTAAATACAGTTTATTCTGTATCTCCAAATATTTTTAATGAAATTAAAAGCTGAGGAAATTTAAGCTATTCATATTTAAAAATTTGAAATATATATATAATACACACAAAACATTATAATATTAAATTTAATAACTTTAAATTAAATCTATCATTTATAAACTAAATGTAAACATTTATAAAAAAAATAAAGTCTGATTTTCAACTAATTTCTTAGACTGAGTTTTTTGTATTTTGTATTTTTTTAATTAGAAATAATCTAATGAATAAAACACGCTTAAACATCTATATTTGACGATACTTTATTTTTATATATAATTTATAATATATTTGACTTATACATTATTCTCATTTTCTATTTAAAAACATTCAAATAGTTATTTTTGAGAATATTTAATGCAGAATATTTAAATTTTTCTAAACGATAATCTGACAGTATTATCTGATTTGGTTATTAACTGATTTTGACTTTAACATAGGTAATCCTATGGATTTGAGATGTCGACGCTTCTGTCTGTCATTCATTCATTCATTCATTCTGTAATCATTATCAATAATGATAAAGGATATGAACCCTAAATTGTTAAAATTAAATACTTAAATGGAGTTTAAATTAGTAAATAAGAGATATAAGTAAAACATTAGATATTAATGTAGCTTTTGGTAGTTTAGTTTAGTTTAGTTGTACGTAAAATATACATACGAGTGTAGTTCAAATAAAATTGTAAAATTTTATTTGAAACTATTGTTGAGATAAAATAAATTTAAAGCCAATATTATCAATAAAATACATGAGTCCCAAAGCAAGTGGGTGTTGAAGTATCCCAACAATATTTAAATAGTGTTAATTTATGTTAAAAAATAGTAAAAATGTTTAAATCAGATCATTTGTGTGCTCATTCTTGTTTATATGTTAATTTTATTATTACTATAAATTAATATAGTTTACCAATGATTACTAAAATAATTAAAGAATCTATAAAAAGGACAAATAATTAATTGCAATTAAGTTAAAAGTAGTTAGTTTTTACTTTTTGTTGCTTTTGATTTTCTGATTGCATATAAACTCTGTACAACTTAACATTACATTTTGACATTAACCACTAGAAGCGCTTAAGTCAAAATGTAATTTCAAATCATTTCGCTGTATTATAAAATTATTGGTGTAATTATTATAAATATTTCAGACAGTAATAAAATGGATATATTTTTAAAAATCCATATTTTATGTATATATTTGGTCAGATTATTTAACTTTTACGACAGTAAAAATTGTTAATTGAGTTTTAATAAAAACACAAACTTAATTTTGATGAATACTCGCGATTAGATTCGCTAAGATATATGAACGCGCACTTATAATTAATATATTATACTCATTTATTCAATTTTACAAAATCATTATCATTATTCAACGGGAGATTGATTTAGACTTTTATTTGAAATTCTATTAAAAATTTAATTTAAAACAAGTTTTATTTTTTTCGACTAACAATTGATAAATGGAAACTACTTAATAAATTGATTTATTTGTACAGTTATCAGTGTTATCGGTAAATCTGATTTTAGTTAAGATTATCCATTGGCGCACCTCTTCTAAAACTGTCCTTTAATTTTAATGAATGGTAAAAATTTATTTGAAACTATTTTCATTTAGCATAGCATAGGACTAACTGTTTTAAAATTGTTTAAAATAAGGTATTTTTTAATCAATTTTAAGTTCAATTAACGATCAAATGCTTATTTTTCGTATTTATTCTTGTGCTCTAAAATATTTATTTTAAAAAATATATAAAATGTTATTTTAATGGTAATGATTTAATATAACATTAAATCAAACTATACAAACACAAATTAAATATTTACATTTTAATTTTTTCCTTAATGAAAATTTTAATTCTAAAAACAAATGTGTAATTAAATTAAAAATACAATGTAGAACTGATAAAGCATTATAATTTAATCAAAAAATGTGCATTTAATATAAAGAGAATTATATTTCGCGATTACAATTTGTAATAATTAATTCAAATAATGTATGGTTAGTAATAAAAATTAAACTGAACATTAATTTTTGAACTAATATTATCGCTATAAGTCTGTATGTTTTAATTAAGTTTAAAAACAAAAATGAATTAAATTTTAAAAATATGTGTTCATAAATATTATAATAATTATTATATTATAAATATAATATAATTTAATAATTAGTAAACAAAATTATTATTAATAGTACACTATATTAGTTAACAGAAATAGGTTAAAATTATCATTTATTATTTTATAATTGAGTTTATTTTTATAAAAAATTTTTATTAAATCCTTTGTATTATTATTTATAACAAGTTTAACCATTTAGTAAATCACAATCTTTTATTAGACATTAATTCAAACAGTCTCCATAAGATGAGTAACATATTCTAAATGCTTTATATGCAATAATTTCAATTTTGAAAATTCAAATACTTTTAAATGTCAATTGTCTTAATATTTTGTTAATTAGGTGTTAATATTGTAATAAAATTTATATTTTGAAAAAATATAATATTAAAAACAAAATATTTAGAATAATTCTGGTGTTAATAATAAAGTTGTTATCGGATTCATTTAAATTTTTTGATTATGATTTAAAATATGAATCATATTTTGCTGATTTTTACATTAATTTTACAATTTTAAACATTTGTCAACTTTTAATAATTACACATATATTTTACAAGACAGTTATTAGATTTAACATTATAATTAAGTCAATTGAGAGCTTTCGAAAGTGAACCCACTTTCATCATCAGTCATATCAAAACTGAACAATTTGTTGGAATTTGTCAAATTTAGTTCGAATATAAGCGTTCATACTTTCTGTATTTTACTATTGTGTTTCTTTTGTTTTATTTTAACTTTTGATTTTACTATTTTATTATCACCAATATTTTTAAAAATTACTTTCCAGCAATAATTTTCGACAATTTACTTTTTACAATCTTTACATATAAATGTACTTTTGTTACAAAAAGAAAGTAAAGACTATGCGACAAACATTGATGCAATGTATTATACATACAACATAACGCTTATATTATACAACGCGAATGAAAATGAGAGTCCAAACGCTGGAAAATTCAATTTACAATTTAGTGATAAGTTTTATGAAAGTTAAAGGTCTAAAAGTACTGTCTATGGTATTTTGTTTTATAATTTCATTAAAATTGTATTTATTTAGTGTTTAATATGGAAAATAGTTTAAAGTGTGGACAAAAATATTTTAAGTAGTATTCTAAGCTTTAAAACTTTAAAAATTCTAAACCTTTTGAAAGATTCTATATTTATCTAAAAACAAGATTAACTTATTATAGAAATTACTGTAAGCGCTAACAGAAGAGCTTTTAAAATAAATTTCAAACACTAAAATTGATTGATAATAAACTTCAATTAGGAATTAAATTATTATAGATAACACTGTTTTAAAAATTAATATCTAAATATAGAATAGTTCTTTTGTTTATTATAAAACCTGCTTTTGCATAAAAAGGAAATGATTTCATGATTTCAAGCGAACATAATGTACTGTCAACTAATTAGCACATTCAAAATGGTTAGAATAAAGATATGCCTAAAATTCACTGCAAAAGATTTTAGTGAAAATTGAATTTAAAATTATATTCTTTTTGTTTTCATTAATAAAATTTCTTTTAAAACGTGAATTAAATTAAGATAAAACTACAAATTAAACTTCAAATAAAATTTAATAAACTAATATTGAAAGCAAAAAATATTACGCTTAATTAACATTTTTGGAAAAATTAAAATAAATGTTATGACACTATTTAATATCATTAAATTTTATTTATTTTAAATATTTTACTTAAAACAGATATAACTTTTAAAAAATCTATTTAAGACATTGATTTATATTCAATTTATAGCGCAACATAATATGATGGTAAATAATTATAATTAATTAATTAAATTTATTAATTAATTATAAAATTATGTAAATTAAACACATTAAATTAGAATTCATTTGTTTATTTAAATATTCGCCAACCCTGACCCTCGATCATTCTACATGACAAACATTATCCACCCTTTGCTGTGCGATCAGCTCTAAATTTCACAATTTTCATTAATTTCAATTATCATAATTCCAGATACACACGGCTTAACTCAAATTTTTGTCTATTAATAAAATATCATTGCATGCATTTTTTAAAAATATATTTAAGCTCATATATTTACATAACTTTTTAATACAATTAATCCTGAAATAGGTTACTCTTAAATTATTTTACCTTCAGTCAACATTTTTATGATAAAATTATTAATAATTATATTTTTAAAGCAAGTATTTATTTTAAAACACTACCAAAGGATTCTTTAAAAAAAAAGATTTCGTACCGAAATTAAAAATCAAAAGTTGAATTCAATTTCATTAAAATAATAACCAGATCTTGCATGAAAGATACAAATGATACACCACATCAGCGAAATCAACGGCACTCGCAATTTTTGAATATGCAGGGGTGAAGAAATATGAATAATTTATTATTAAATATACTGTAATGTACTTTACATGTAAGCATACATATTGCCTCATTAGACACTTGGCTTGTATTGATGCCATGCCCTACTAAAGTATTACTTAAATTATGTAAATTAGTAAATTAAAAATTATTTATACATATATATATAAATGTTTTAAAGTATGGTTTTTAATTTTATTCTTTTATTAATAAAAATTAAGTTTACATAGTTATAGCATAGTATACTTTAAGAATATTATTAAAAAAGGATTTTATTTTTACTGAATGCCAATATTATTATAACACTAAAAAGAAAATGTGTTTTATGACACTATTGAAAATACTTGAGCTTTAAAAAACTGATCATATATTTCTAAAACAATATTTTTAAGTCGCAAAAATGTTGTTAATAAGGCCAGACTTGATGCGAGTCACTAAGGATTAGACTGAGACTAGTTTATTACCGAGATGTCAGTGATGGCAACCGAAACGTTGTTGATATACAATTTGTAAACACGACCGATATATTCCTCTTTTATTCCAATCTTAAAATATTTTATATTTTGATAATAAAGTCAGATTTAAAAACCCCTCAAAACTGATGGCTCACAAAAGGCTGAAAGTTTTTCAAAACGGCCATAAAATAGCGAATAACTGACACTCTGGTCATTGAAGTTTTAATTAAATTTTTCTTCTTAAAGTAGAAAATATTAGTTTAAAATGCAAAGTTTATGGTATTATTTGCTAATATATTTTGTTGTTCAACTACCTCTAAGCCTTCGCATTTA
The DNA here is from genome assembly GCA_034699355.1 of Microtritia minima. Classification (NCBI taxonomy): domain Eukaryota; kingdom Metazoa; phylum Arthropoda; class Arachnida; order Sarcoptiformes; family Euphthiracaridae; genus Microtritia; species Microtritia minima. Next base: position 9,984 of record JAQIYA010000982.1, on the reverse strand, counting down.
GTTTCGTTTTACCATTTAAGTGGGAGGTTGTGTTGCACAACATGAAATACTAGTTGAATACTTAATTAACTAAGAAGGCGATGATAACATATCAATGCTAACATACAGAATGGTATGCTTTTTTTTGCTAACAAATAACACTTTAAAATGGCTAATAATATAAAAGCCTTGAAAATTCGAGCGCACTTTCTTTCTCGCTTAATGTTTTAAGTGAGTGTTTGGCAAACAACAAAAAACAACAGCGAGCGCAACAATGAGTGCAACAATGCCACCAATTCTGTTACATTGATTGCGTCCATTCAAAAGTAAAGGCCAATTAGAAATGCCATTTCGAATGCCCTCCGTTGTCCTTCGCGCCACTCATATGCATATAAAAACTATTTCAAAACATGCATCAATTAAGATGAGTAACTGATTTTGCAAAAAAAGCTTCTGTCGTTTTATTCGCTTTGCTTTTACAGTGCTTTCTCGAGAATTTCTCATTTGGAAATCATTTGGAAATCATATCAACTGAGAATAATGTCTGCCAATTAAAACCAATTTTGTTTGTATTGCATTCATTGCTACCATATATTGTATTCAAATAACGATTATCTTACATGCGTTTCACCTTCAAAATTATTTGTTTAAAACAGGAAAATTTTATTTCTTAATAGTTCCACTTATCAGGCATTAAATTTAATAAACTATTTAAAAATTAAAAGAATTTCTTTTTTTTGTTATTAAGTATGATTAACATAATATAATAACTTAGAATTACTAAGGCTTTCAAAAGCTAGAAAAATACTTAAATATCTTAAATAAGAATGAATTTCAAGTTGTTTTTATAGATTTTTAACTCAAATCATAAAAATATAATTGCAAACTACGAAACGATTATTGAGTTTGGTTAAAGTGCATTACTAAATAAATATTATTTTATTAATTCTGGTAACTTAATAGCATTATAAGAGTTGTGCAAATTTACTTACAAACGCTTGACGTATCTCTTTAAATAAACATATTTTCTTATACCATTGTCTTAGCCATAAAAAGCTTTTAAAAATCTTATACTCATTAGTTATTGTTTTTAAATTAAATTATTATTAATAATGGAAACTTTTAAATTAAATCTTTTTGTAAAACCCAATACGCTTAACGAACTTAAAATTCAGAATTTTATTCATGAATTCGAAACAAAATACTGTTTTCTAATTTTATTAATTTATTAATTCATTGCACACTTATTTAAATGAAAACCTATATTCGCCGAATCAATAATGCACTCGATCTGATGTATTAATCATGACTTCAAACATTTCGTTTCGACTCCAAATCAAAGTGTGTTCACAGCCGATAATGACGGCAAAGCTATTTAAGTGCTAACAATGTAATAATGATTTTAGGGAAGAGTCAGTAAAAAAAAAGTTAATCAGAGACTTAAATAAGATACTAGTGGTAGTGGACCACCAGCGCAACCGCAATATAAATTAACAGTACCCCTGCCAACACTACCACCTGCCACCTGAACTGTATTGTCGGATGCAGTACTATATGATGAGTTTTTCCTCTGTCGCTGATATGTATCCCAAATACACTAATAAGAGGCCATTAATCTATGAATTTATTGTTACGGCGATAAGTTTGCGAGACTGGCGTACAGTCAACTGACTTCAAACTCACTTCAACTGATTTCACCAATCCGTGCATACGCTCAGACATGAAAACTATTAAGGGATGTAATTTATTTTTTCGCTTATGAAACGCGAGTTTCATCGACGGTAGAAAAAAAAAGAAGCGATTTTTGCGTTTTAAAACATTTCTTTTTCCATTCTCAAATAAAAATGGTGTGTCTGAGTCTAGTGACCCCCTGTTGCCATCATCGACATGAACTTCTCCTTTAAGTTCTGTTGGATCGCCCGCTGTGTTACAGATATAAGATTTGTACTGACACTACAAACACGTGTTACTATTAAGCGCATCTTTGAGGTACATTTAATAAGATATACATAATCATTATTTCCTATTTTGCACAATCTTCGAGAACTCACTTAATTACCTATTTTGAAAAATCCAGAAGCAATAATAAAAAAAACAAGTCGACAGTCATTTACTGGCATTTAGTGTGCGGTTCAGGCGATAAAGAAAAAGCTGTAAGACTTTTATGAATGCGGGATCAGTTTTACGTTTGGGAGCGCATCTCATTGGCGAGCCGTGGAGTGCCCGCAATAATAAAAGGCAGCGCAAAAAACACATATAAGTGCACTTCATTTGCTGCTGTTATGCATTATATTCGGCAACTGAATTGGGACACATGATGGGACACATGCCGCGTACGAGAAACGTATTAAAAATAACACGACAGCAAACCCCGCAACCATTTTTTTATGGCCAGCGCTCGCAAGTCAGTCAACCAATTGCTATACGCATCGTATTATGCAATGGCATGTGATATTTGCATATCTCGGTCCGATATGGCAAACGAGAAGCTGAGCCGAAAAAACACTAAACGCTGGCACTCAAACGGATCGAATTACTCGGATTCTTGTGGCGCTCCGAAGAGCCGAAGCGATATGCAAAACATTAAAATGATCACCAATTAGACATTAGCACATCATGCAAATCAATCACTGTCTGGAGCTCTCGCTGAGTCATTTATTATTTGTGAAGTTCATGCCATCAAATAGCTTCCACAGCCATTCAACATCACCGCAATATCATTGGCCCACCATTTGTATTCATCTTTTTCTCGCGGATTCGTTCTGTTTGTATTGCCCTTTGTATTAGTCGTGCGAAATGATTGTGCGGTCCCAACAAGAGTCAAGCAATTTCGAAAGAGAGAGAGAGAGAGAGAGAGGAGAGGAGAGGAGAGGAGAGAGAGAGAGAGAGAGAGAGAGAGAGAGAGAGAGAGAGAGCAAACGGCGATTGATTTATAAGCAGAACTGCGTGTAAAATACGTGCTCATTTAAAAAATAATTGTTCTATCAATGCGTTTCATAAATTTTACTTGAAATCAGTTTTTTCAGCGGCAATGTTTTATATATATATATTTTTTTGTTGCCCGAAACTGATTCCGATGACTGATCTGTTTTTGCTAATAAAAATGATCGGCAAAGCAGTCGCCATCGCGAAAACCAATTTATTTTGAATGTATTACACCTACTTATAAAATAACTCAATTTTGCAAATTAAATATTTTTCCGGCTTAATATTCTCGTTATACACTGAAAATGACAAGTGCTTTATATTTATCGAGTCAGTCAATACGATAGTAAAAGAGCGTATCGATTCAACAAAAGCAGTTTATCTATATTTGATGTCTAACTATGGACTCTTATGCACATAACTTTTTTTCCCTCTCTATTATAGTATTTTACACTTGCCATTGTTAATAAATTTTGGTGCTCTTTTTTATTACGATATATTTGTTTTATTGTTTGGAAATAATAGGCATGCCATGTATTTATTTCCAATTTGTCAAAAGTAAATAAATCAATGAAAAATGCATTAAATGGTTCTCAACTTCATTATTATTATTGTTGTCATCATTTTTATAGGTTAACATTAAAATTAGATAAAAATGAATTTACATGAGAGAGAAAAAACCAAACATTGATTTGTGATTTTTAAAATTTATTCATATTTATATATTTATTTATAATATTGGTATATAATACAATTAAGTTACAACAGTATTATATATATTTGTTTTCATAAATTAATAATATTGTTAGTTAATCAGTGTTGAACTATTTAAATTAGAGGTTAGGCTTGTTTGAAATGAATCTCGTTTTGTTTGTGGCACTGAATTGATAAGCAATCAGTGGAGTCGCGAAGTTCATGAGCTTTATATTGCGTTTATAGGCCTTTCAAATGTGATCTTAATATGACAACATTTTCAAAATGTTCGGATAAAATTTTCATAAATAAATAATAATTATAATAATTGATTCGTTAATAACTGTATTCTAACAAATTAGTTTTAAATGTTTTCTTTTAATTTCTTAATAAAATTTAAATGTCTTATGAATATTTCTAAAATCATATGAATATGTCTAAAAAACATTTCTATATCATATTAAATATATTTAACACACCATTTAATTATGCATATATCAAAGTTTGCAATTTTTAATAATACAATTATATTAAAAATGTATTTAGTTTTATGAATAAATTTTTATAATTTTATGATTTTAACCGTAAAAAATTTCTAATTTAAAATTTGAGTAGAATAATGAATACAGTATTTTTCAATTTATGCAATTTAAACTAATATCCAGCTCTTAATTAAAAAAAAAAGGATTTAAATAAAAATAAAATATAATATCTTTCATGATCTTCGCGACCCTCTGATAATTAGTATAATTAAAATTTTATTTTTAAAATACTAATGATTTACTCTTCTTTTGAATAATTTTTATATGTTTTAAAAGAGTAATATTATAATAATTTGATCATTAATATTAAATATCATTATTTAATGTAAATACAGTACAGTATTTTTGGTCGTTATATAATTATCCCGAATTGCATTTTGGAAACATTTATCCGATTTAACATTAACTGCTTTAAATTTGTTTTTATTTACTTTAATTACGGAAACAAATCACTAAAAAAATTGCAATTAACTTCAATAAATAATAACAATTAATGAAGCAATTATTAATTAATTAAATAATAAATTACATCTGCTTCTGAGGGCATCATATTTTGAAAAATATTATTATTAAAAAAAACAAATGTGATCACAATAAAAAAAGATTTGCTAATCGGAACCAATCACTGGGAGGAAAGCATCGGTAGTTAATCGAGTGATTCGTAACGTTTCGTACAGTAATTCGTACTTACAATTAAAATCGTTAGTATTATAGTATTTGGTGGTTCGCATGCAGAGCGCCAAACAGTGCATGCCTTCTCCTAATATTATTCTGCTGTCTATCTCTACTCTTGTCTTTTTTCAGGTTAATATTAATGTTATTACAAATATAAGTTATTATATAATTTCTGAGTGCAGCTGCCTCTCCATTGCTCTCCAATTTAAAAGTGCATCATTCAGTTTTTGGCAACACATAACGCTCGCCCCAAATATACGGTAACGGCTCTCGTAACTCACCGATCACTGCTGAGTCATGACCATCACATCACTGGAAGACTAGTGAGGAGGACTGGCATTCAATTCTGTTTGCTTTCTGTTAGCATTCAGGATAATATTTATTATTTTTTGTTTTGGATAACTTTGCCTTTTGGTGTGATTGCGAGACGACACGCCGTATTCGATTCGGGAGAGAGTGGTGAGCGTACGGCTTCACGTGTTTCAACCATTTCACGGGACATTTGCTTTTGTGGTCGCGATAAAGGGTTCTCATTATCGATGCCAACACACCTCACAAACACACGCACAGAGAGAGACATAGAGAGGCACTCACACCAAAATTATACAGCTTTTACCGAATGTCCGATCAGTTCAAACTAAACTAAACAATCTCCGCGTGCCGTTTCATGTGCAGCGATAAGTGATCGGACCGGGAGAAGGCTCGCTCGCAGAGCCGGCACTGAAACGGTCGATCGCCGGTGTGTTTGCGAAAGTGTCGCGTCAGTTCGTCAGAGCGGGCAAACTTCCAGCCGCAACCCTTCCAATTGCACTGATATGGCTTTTCGCCCGTATGGGTCCGCAGGTGCGCCTTCAGGTGCGAGCTCTTCGAGTAGGTCTTCGTGCAGCCCGGATAGGAGCACGTGTGGAGCGTCACTTTCTTCGGACCCCTCGACCGCCGCCCTCTCCTCGGCTTCGTTGCCTGACCGGCGATGACGGCCGCCGACTGTATGGCTTGGCTCGACAGACTCAGTTGGGCCGCTTGTAGTGGTGGTCCGGTGTGGTGTATGGCCGTGGCGTTCACTGTGTTGCAGTTGATGGTGATGTTGTTGAGGTGATTATGCAGTGTCGCCGCGTTCGCGATCGACCCCATCGCCGGTCGGCTTTGATTGGACAGCAGTTCCGACAAATGAGGCGATGCCGGCGGCGTCACTATGGCTCGCGACACGTTGTGCTGCAGTTGTGCCGCCGTAGCGCTATAGCCTATGCTGTAGCTGTGCTGGTGCTGAGCCATTGGATAGCGAGATCGGATGGTCTGACTCGCGCCGTATATCGAGTTCGGCGCGCACTGCAGGCCATACCGCTGCAGGTCAGGCGTGGTCGGCGGCGACGAACTCTGGCCGCTGCTCTGAGTGCTGTGACTCGAGTACGGCGACCAACTTGTCTGGTGACTGGTCTGATGGCCGGTCTGATGGCTGACATCCATTTGATTCATATAATAGCTGGAGTTCGTGGCGCACGACAGCGTCGGCGATGTGTGGTTGAAGTAATTGCAGATCGGCTCGCTTTTGATTTCGTGATGATTAACGTGATTAACGTGATAGCGATAGTCAGCGCTTTGGCTGTTGTGCTGCACTGTCGTCGCACTATAGGGTATCGCTAGCGAGTCGTTTGAGTTCGCCGTTTCCGTCAGCGAACCACTCAAATGGCTCGCAATTGCGGCCGAATTAGGGATCGCACTATCTTTCACTGTCACGCTATCGGATGTGAAAAACGCTTTCGCCGACTCAACAATTGGCTGTTGCGGTGGCGGTGGCGGCGGCTGATGGCTCTCCATCTCTTTGAAACTGTTGTGACCGGAGATGTTGGTCAAGACCGAGCTGACGGTGGCGTATATGCGACGGTTGGTCTCGCCCATCAGCGACATCTTGGCCTCGGAGGGCGGGAATGACGCGTGGCCGGCGATGCCGATGTCGCCGAGAAGCACACTTTCGATGTCCTGCCACATCTAAATAGTGAACAGACAATAATAAGCTCGCAAATCGATGTCTTAACTAAGTATTGCGATCGTAATCCGTCTGAAAGGACACACGAAGTGTGCGTCAAAAACATTGATTTATTAAAACGGTTTTTTAAGAGAAGGTAAAACTCGTGCAGAATTTTTTTTAAAGACAAGGATAAGTGTTAGCGTTATTTAACTGATAACACGCCCCAAATGCTGATTTGATAGGCAGTCATAAATGAAACATTTGTTAATAATTGTGAAAAGAAATACTTAAGAAACAAGTGATTCTTAAATATGAACACATAATTGATAGGCAAACAGATAGACATGAGAACAGATTTCGACTTACGTCTTGAAAATCGGTCATTTCGTTACTCATAGCTGAGGCGCGAAGTCCTGAAACAGAGAGCGGTAATGCGGCCGTCGGTGGTTCAGCAATCGAAACGGGAGGCAAAATGACCGAACACCCCGTCGACATTGAAGCGATTGTGCCGATGGAGTGTTGCGATTGGGGGTAAGAGTGTGGGGTCAGAGGGTCACACCATCTAAGCCTGGCTTAGACATCGCACACAACCATCGCAATTAATATATGCTCGAGTTATTGTGATCAAGTTGTGGTCCTCTCTCTCTCCGCTCACCGAAACAGAGATGATCAGAGCGCAGATATCATGAATGATGCGTTTAATAAACGGATGCGAATGCTTGACGGCGTTTGCGAATAGTTGTGCGAATAGTTTGCAAAAATAGGTACGCAATAGGCAGGTATGAGAGAGAGAGATAGAAAAAACTTTGTCGGCACTGATTTCGCTCAAATCTCTCTCTCGCTCGCCTGTAATCGTCGTCAGCGATGGCAAGACATTACGTCAACGTAAGTGTAACACTCGAGATGATCGGCGTGCGCATCGTTGCCTGTGTTACTCTTATGGTTACTCTTGTGACCACCAATACAGGCCAATACAGGCCACCAAATCGCTCGCTTTTGACGGCTTAAACAAATTTTCGTTCGCCTCTATTGACTGACTGAGGAGAGAGAGGCCGAGAGATTGAGTTTAGTGAATAAAACGAGTCGCACACCACTACACCTGCGAAACAATCCGGTCGTTCACATAAGAGCGTTGCCGTATGAGTGATACAGTATGAAAATGTAATGCAAACGCATTTCAAACGCATTTGCAGCGCATTTCGACTGTACTACTTCGCCAGCTTTAGCACAGCTTCAGCACAGCTTCACCACCACTTCAGCACAACTTCGCCACTACGACCGGCTTCAAGCCAATGGGAAATACCTGCAACCAAACGGGGGTTGTGTTAGCCTGTGTTTCGCTGCGTTTCGTAGTGGTGCTGCACTTTGCCTGCACTGTATCAGCTCTTCCTTTCTCGCATGCATTGTTCTCTATTAAGATCCAGTATTATTTCCGGGCTATTCAATACGACACCTGTACCGCATATCCTCACCATATCCTCGCATATCCTCCAGGCCTCCAAGACTTGCGCCACTCGACAGCGTTGACAAACGCCACTCTAATGAATCCTTGCGCTATGAATGGTTCACCTGATACTCTTTAATAGGCATTTCACTCCACATCTCTCTCCACCGTCTATGTAATGACGCAACCGTTTCGCCACTATTCTAGTTCTCCACATATCTAAATAGCTATTATGCATAATAGCTATTGTATAAACAATTGCAGAATCGAGACATCGAGTCATACAATTACCTCAAATTAACGTTTATTTATTTTACTCTTATCTAATCGTCACAAATTCTTTTCGTTTACTCACAAATTTACTCAGTAATTGTCGAGTGGTTAAGGGTTTTACGCATTTTTACGCATTTATTTTAAACTATTGTTAATATCAATATTGAGTTTTTATACAGTAGTGTAATGACAAACTCGATATACTCCTCACTAATAAGATGATACACGTATCGCTTTGTATGGCTCGTGCGGTATAATGTCTTTGAACACTTACAAGAAGCTAACAATTATCATCTGAACAGACGATTTTAATTGGTATGACTACGAGTTAAGTAAAGTATTAGAATTTATGAAAATAAATATTAATTAGATATTTAACGATATATAACTTAACGGTTAATTTAGAATTTATTATTCCGTTGTTAAGCATTGATAAACTCTTTGAATAACTTTCAAATAAGTTCCGTATTCAGAGTAAGAATTATAATAATAGATATTTACAATATTTATAAGCTTATAAATAGTTATATAGTCTATCGGTTTAAAAAATACTGAGATTACTGTACTTACAGTTTGACGCATCCGAAGAGAGAGAGAGAGAGAGAGAATATTTTTTAAAATTTAAATTATGGCTTAAGTGAATAATATAATTAATCGCATTCTAATACTGCTTAAGCAAAAGATAATTGTTAAACCGAATTATAATAGTTCGAGAATATAAAGGAAATATAGATTGTTAGGGAAAATTAAAATCTAACTCAAAGCTTAGTTTTATGTAAATTGTCTCATCTCTAAATGCTCTCTATATTTATTCTATATATTAGCACTCTATATAAGTTTACATTTATTATTTAAATATACAGTGTCTTTAAACTTGTGCCAAATGGCTTAAATGTTTTTTGGTGAACAATTATTTTTTACATTTAACATATGCGATATACTATATGTATTTTTAAAATTCATTTTCTATATATTTATTTATTTATTTATTTGTTAATTATATTTTATTAATATGATTTTATAGTAATTTTAGTTAAATTTTTTAATTATTTATTATAATATATAAAAATTCTTAATTATAGTCTGTTCTGATAATTTTGCTTATTGGATGCATTAGTTATAAATAAAATTATAAATGACAATACAATTTATAGTAATGACAATTAATTTTTAAAATGACTTATGTGTTAAATAAAGCAAATTTAATATATATGTAATTTATTTTTCATGCTTATAAATATAAATTTTAAATATTTATTAAATAAATTTATTGTTCGTAATTTATGAATATTAAATATTTTGTTTGATTTGTCACAATAAATTACTGCGTGTGCAAAACTGCAAATATGATCAAATTTTTTAAGGTTTGACAATAGCTTATTTCACTTGTGATTTAACTTTTTATAGTTTTTCTTTAAAAGCATAGTCACGACACTTGTCATTAAAAAATTAAAAATCATATTAAATTATTTCTTTAACTCTACTCT
>JAQIYA010000981.1:0-15301 GCA_034699355.1 Microtritia minima | reverse complement strand
GCTGACATTTGTATGCTATTTTAAATAAAATAGCTGACAGCTGACATTATCAAAAACTCTGGTCCAAAAAGCTGACCAGTTGGCAACACTAATAGTTAGTAATATGTTTAAAAAGCTTATATCTTTGTTAGTTATATTTGTAGTATATATTATTTACATAATAGAATTTTTAAAATTAAAATTTTGTCTTTTGTTTATAAAATATATATATTTTTATCTATAATAGTATAACATAAAATTTTTATGTCATTGTTCATTTGGTCCAAAACAGTTAACCGGTCTCAACAATTTTAAATCCAAGTTGAGTGTTGAACCTACGAATAGTATACTGAAATACTTAAAACTTTAAGTTACGTTCATTTGTTTATTATATATTTATAATGTAATTTAGTATTTAAGAAGCAATTTTAATTTAATATTAATCAAATAACATCAAACAACAAATATGTAATAAGTTTTAATGCATACATTTATTTTGTTTATTTTAAAACTAACTTCTCTTAATTTATTTAAAATTCATTTGTATATTTGAATATCAATTCAACCTTGTCTTACACAAAGCAAAACAAGTTCATCAAATATAATTTATAAATATTCATTTATAAATGTTTAGTACTAAAGGTATATTATATTAGTAATTACAAACAATTCTTTAATTAATGTCATGTACTTGCAAATTATTAACAGATAATAAATCAGTTCATACTTTTGGAAGAACTAATTCTAATAAGTGATGCATAAATAATTATTCTCATGCTTTATTAATCAGTTTCTCAATGCTTGAATTAAATTGTGATTATGTATCTCATGGTTGTAATGAAATTTGTTGAGCCTAATTGTGTTAGAAAGCAGAAATTAAATTTATTTTTAACCTGGTTTATGGAATTGTCAAAAATTAATTTTTTTGATTAATCGAAATATTATGCATTATTTTGATAGAATTAATAAATAAATCACATATTTTTTGCTTCAGAAAAAAAGGACAAAAAATTTTTAACGGTTTTCCCAATAATAATGTAATATTATTATCGAAATAGTGATCAACAGAAAAAAAACTGATTTCATGAGCGTATAGTTATCATCATCTCTTTATTATGTTTATCGTAAATAATTATTTCAAATCATTTACGAAAGCCATTAATCTCTATGCAAAATACTGGGAAATTTTTCATATTAATTGCGTTTTTAATTAAAATTCTGCGCGTTTTCGTGAGGTATTTATTTGTGAATCTTTTTTTTCTTTCATTTTCGAAACTATTAAAACATTTTCTGACTTAATAAAAAAAACAACACTTTATCTCTAATCAGATCTATCACTCGCTGTTGGGCTCATCTCGTGATTTGTCAATGATAAATGTAATTTTCGGTCTTGTCTTGTCTTGTCTTTCTCAAGGATTTAAAAGTCAAATTATTCTCATTCATCTCGTGTCTCATCGAACGGAATAAATTTAATAAGTATTATAATTTCTTAATTTAATCACCATATACTCCAACGTTAGGCTCACCCACTAAACAATTATAAGCAAAATACTCTTCAATTAATTAAATAATGACAACTATTATTTTCTTTCCCAACATTTCAATCAGTTTGTGATGTGATTTACTTGAACTTGAATTCTAAGGGCATTTGAAAAATCCTTGGTTTGCGGCCAATTAAAGACAGTATTAGGATCTTAACTAATCATTGATATTAATTTTGTATAGATATAAATATTTGACGAGTTAATAATTATAATTAGATAATCGCATAAATTTAACAATTAATTTCATTATTAAACTCGAATAAAATAAGTTGAAATAGTTATATGATTTATAGAAATAAATTTATACCAATTGTTGCTTTACATTAATTGTGTTTTAAAATTTTACTTATTTTAATTCAATTTTATATCTAATGGTAAATCTCTCTCAAAAGACTAAAATTTCAAAATATATTTGTTTTATTTAAATTTTACCTCATTTAAAATCATGAATTTAAAAAATTTTATAAAATTAATATAAATTTTACAAAATTTTAAAATTTTACATCATTGTAATGCAATTTAGTTTTAATAAATATAAAACATAATTAATTAAAGTCATAAATTAAGTACTGGTCAAAAAAAATGTTATATTCAATAAATTTTCAAAACCTATATCGTGTAATCTTGTTGTTATTTATTTATCATAGACTTCATTAAAAGCGAATACACTAAACCTAGTTTTAGTTAAACATAATCGTGCCTCGAATGTGAACTATCGTATATCATAATTGTATCAAAATTATAATTCTCGATGAACTAATTGGCGCTAATTTCCAGCGCTGTCAGTCTAAACGTGCATCGCGTGAATTAAATCATTTAAGTTTGAAGTTATAGAAACAAACAAACAAAATCGCTGTGAGCTCCACAATGAGAGTAAAGTAAAAAAAAGTTGTTCAGCTTTAATAAAATAGGTTTCGACGTCTTTACGATTAACTAAATAGGAGATTATGATGCGAACAGGAAAAGCAAGAAAAAAACATTGGTGATGCAGATACAAACAGCGAAATTGCATAACAGGGCTCAAGTGTTTAGTAAAAGCACACAATAGTCATAAATGGCGTCGGAATTACTGGTACGGAAAACCCGAAAGCCTTTAAAGTGATAGTGAAATATTGTTCAGAGATATTTGGAATTATATTAAAACAGAATCATGTGATAGGAAGGACAATATCGCAGAGACCTTACTATTTCCAAGGACTTCAGTAAATATTTTTGAAATTAAAATATAACGAGAGATATGTTATGCAACATATTTTCGTTTTGATAATTATTGAAAACGTTTACATTTATTATTATTATTGAGTGTCATCAGGCTTTGAAATGATAAATAGTCTCGTCATGTAAAGAGTAAAAGAATTTGAATGAAGAAAAGAAAATGAGTGGACTCGTGAGCGAATATGTGGAATGAAGAGCGCGAGAGAGAGAAATGAGTTTTTATTGTTAATAAAATATGATAATCGCTTTCGATGTCAGATTCGGTGCCGCACTAGCGATGAGAAGAACAAAATAAGCACAAAAAAGAAGAAACCAAATATTAAAACACTGTTATTGAAGTTTAATTTTGTTTTATTGCGAGATAACCTAAATTTTCTGTTTCGGAGGAGGAAAAAGTGAGATACAATTGCATTGTGATTGTAACTCAATATAACTAAATGAAAATGAATGGACAAAAAAGAGTTTTGGCTTTCTTTGCTGTTCTTTTCAAAATTCTTAAATATATTTTTTTCGCTAATAATTCATAAAACGGTTGATGTCATTAATGAAATGCTGAATTATGAATACTTATGCATCTGTGAGTGATTATGCTTTTCAATTGCTTAGTGTTGCGTAAACAACAAATAAATAATGGGAAATAACAAGAAAATTAAATTTAAGCTTTATTACAAAATAAAGCTCAGATTTAATATCAAAAATTGAAGTTAATGTTATTTAATTTGAATTTTTTGTTATCATTATTACGCAAAATATGATGAAAAACGTTTAAAGGCTTTCAATACACTAATGGTTGTGTGAAATGAAATAAAAGGCAAACAATATATTTCAATCTGCTTAACAAAATATGCTTTAATCACAATATAATATATTATATTAAATTACAAGTCATTCATAATTATATAGTTAAAAATAAACAATTCTCTGATTATAAATAACTAATATAATTATAAATTTCAGAAAAATAATTATAACAATAGTAAAATGTAAAATAAAATAATTATATTTAAAAATAAGACTAATGATAGTAATAACAACAACATTAATGCTCACTAATAATATTTTCTAAATCTCATTAGTCTGTATCACAATAATATACAATGTATTGCTCGGAAAATATGCATATCTAACAAAAATATATATAGAATAGTTTAATATGTATACAAATATTTGAAATCATTGTAACAAAAAAAAATACAATATGTTAAAAATTATTTATATAAAAAATATTTAACTCAAGCAAAATAAAATAATTTGTTGGAAAATACAAAACAAGCGCGCATTTGCCATAAAACAAATAATAACAATTTTATCAATTAAAACAATTAATTTTAACTGAATATAAATATATAATAATATAAGCAAAAAACATAAGCGAAATAAAATTGCAATAAACTATATTATGATTATATCTATAGGAATGCGTGGTTTTTTAAGTGCGGGCAAACAACTATCATTTCAACGAAATTCATTAAACTTAATACTTATTTATAAAAAAATGTTCAACAAAATCGAAAGCAACTATTGCTTAATATACTCGGCGTCGGCGGGTTTGTGTGAGATCACGCCGGGCTCGTTCGTGTTGACCGTGGCGTGAAAGCCGGTGTCGTCGGCGTAGTACTCGACCGTACGCCACAGTCCGTTCGCGTCCTGATAGGAGTACGAGCCGCGCACCACACCGTTCGCGTCGCCGCTCTCCTGTCTGGCCAGTCGAGTGCCGTACTCGTCGGTGTTGTCGTACGTGAAGTCGTACGGCTCCGGTCGGGACTCGATCTCTTGGGTTACCTGTCGGGCCGGCCGAACGTAACCGCTGGCCTTTACTGATGAAGCGGCCGCTATTGGCGATCTATAGGCGGCCGAACTGCCGCCGTAACGGCTGGCAACGGGTGATCTGTAACCATGACGACGCGATCGTTTGACCGACGACGGCTGCCGATACGCGGCGTCGATGAAGACGATGGCGATGCCCAACACTAACAGAATCTGTGCAAATAGTTTTTATGATCAATAAGTTTTTACATTATTTACATGTATATGCGTATCAATTATATCGATGTGTTATTTTTACTTTTATTTTCCATTGTTATTAAATATAGATTTGACGATTTAAATGCGATGCTATGTTCAAAATAATCAATAGTTAGACTATAATAGAGAGATGATAATAGATTGGACGTAAATGAATAGTTGTATTTTTAAATTTAAATTTATAAGTTCAAAACTTTTTGTTATTATTGTTATTTTTAAATATATTTTAATTTTTTTTCTCCGCTTTTAAATGTCTGTCATTATTCTTTTAAGTGTAATATAGAAACACCGCTTGTAATAGCATATTATATAATAACTTATGCAACAAAATATATATAGCATTGCGGGAGTATTTTAACCTTATTTTAAGCAAATAAAAAAAATTAATAGTCAGGTCTGTTAACTCTGCGAAACATCTTCGCTTAATTTTGATGCGCAGACTTGAGTCCGCCGACCGAATGCAGGAAATGCTGGTTAGTTATAAAAGTTTGTTTCGCACATTTAAAATCGCCGACAATTTAAATCTCACATTCGGATTGATTAATCTCTCGCTTACGCGAAATTAGATATGAATGGCAATTATAATATTTGCCTTTAAATATATTTTGTTATCTAAATTAATTTAATGAAATTATAGATTTAAACGCGTATAAATAATTCATACATAAGTTAATTTATAAATATATAGAGTAAATAAAAAAAATTAATAGAGTAAATAAAACGATGTTATATTAGATACGCTTTGATAAAACTATTTAAGGGATGAATTTTTAAGCATAAATTATCGAAACCTTAAAATTTAATGAAAATAAGAGAAAATTTCATAAATAAAATAAAATATAGGATTCGCCGTTTGATATCGTGACACATATTTTTTGGTTCGGCAGTGAAAAAATACAGTAATTATTTACATTTTAATGGCTTCTAAGAAAGAGTAACTAAAAATGTAAAAATTATTTTGATTTTAATTTTGAAAAACAAGTTTATTACAAGCTATGCGCTAGTTTTACAATCATTATGATTGCTATTTTATAATTTTCATTAACTGTTTGATTATTCGGTGAATATTTCCATTTCATTAATGGTAAAAGTTTGGGCAGAGAAGCATACTTTGACTGATCATTTATTTATTTGAGTAAAAAAAGCAATAAAACACTAGAAAATAAATTATAAGAAACACTAAATTTTCAGTGTTTGCCAAACATATAATTAACGCGTTTAGATAAAGACAAAGTTAAGATAAGGTAAAACCGTTTAGGAATACGAGGAAGAAAAGGAAATTAATTTTAAATTTATAAAATGTATAAATTTTTAGATAAAATAAAATAAATTAAATAAATAAAATCCGAAATTACAATTCTCCATACCTTATAGCTGAACATAATTTATCGCAAGTGTTTTCTTGTGCTGACGGAACACTTGATTTATTAAACTTTTAAATTTTTAATAATTTTCAGAATTAAAATATGAAAATTGCAATTAAATAACTTTACAAATTATTATATACTATAACTAGAAAATAATAAAGAGCCGGCTTTTAGGTGTGAGAGTATTCGCTCGCCAACGAACTTTTATCAAGTCTGCCAAATAGAAGTTTGCTTTCTTTATATATGCATGGATTTTCGGGACGAACTGATTGTCTCTCAACACTTGTACAGAGATAGAGAGACTCGCAGACACACACCACCAGTTGTGTGCCAGTGAGGAGAGAGCCAACGACGTGAGAGGATGGCGAGAGAGTGAGAGCCCTAATCGACTATTTAATATGAACTTGAAAAACAATTTTCACTTCTATTATCATTAGCGGCAATCATAAGATCGTGATGAGGGAGAGGAGAGAGAGAGAGGAGAGACGAAACGAGAGAATGAATGAATGGAAAGAGAAAGAGAATGGATTGAAGCGAAGGGAGAGTGGCGTCAGTCGAGACTAAATTGTTTTTTGAATTGAGATTATGATTTTTTTATTCGTGAAACTTATTATTTATGCTGCTTTCGTTTATATGATTGAAGATTGTTTCCCTCCCCGTCTCTCTCTCTCTCTCTCTCTCTCTCTCTCTCTCTCTCTCTCATTCTCTTTTTATATCCCTTTCTTTTTCCATCATTTTGCATATTATTATCACAGGTATTATTATTATTTAACGAAATATCACTCTCACGCTTAGAGAGTGAGAGAGAGAGAGAGAGAGAGAGAGAGAGAGATGAGTGAGTAAACGTGAAATCAGCACAACAACACATGAATTAGGCGCTCATATAGAATGAGATTTGATGTCGAGATTAAATAGTGTGATGGAATGAAATTATAATTTCGCATTGTTATCATTATAACTCATTTTTTCATGACGCGATTATTATGTGTCTGTCTCTCTGTGTTTGGTGTATGAATCTGTCTGTCTGTTTGATTAATATTAACATTCATTTAACTCTCCCTTCACTCTCTTTAACTCTTTCATTCTCATACGTTGTTGTTTGCGAAACCATTTCTTCGGCAAAAAAAAGAGTTATAAATATTATATTTTTATTTTTATCCCATTAAAATAAGATTCATTGTCCCGATTTAAATATGTATGATCTTCTGTATTATTATTCGGTAAGTTTATAAATAATATTATTAAAAAAAAGTATAAAAAGTTTTAATGAAACAAATTTTTCTGATTGATTGTAAATACTATATTCATAACCTTTGACCTATTAAAATAAATTATTACTTTCGATTAAACCTTAAACAATATTTCCAATCAATCTCGAAATAATTTCAAGTCGTGACATTTGATTGATTTATCTGTAAATTTAACTTGTATTTCAAATAAAATGATTTAGAAATTGTTTATGTTATATAAACAAAATTTGATGAGAAATTATTATTATAATCATAATTTTAATTATTAATAGCTTAACTATTTTATCAATAAATCAATTGAATTTAAATTGCATTTAAATTTTTGAAATAATATCAAAATAGACTTATAATTATTTAATTGGTTATAATTAAACTTTTTTTAGAAAGGTTTTTATTTTAAAAGTTGTAATTATCATATTAATGTCATAACCGCGAGAGTATTTCACTTATTATCATTTGAAAATGCTTTTTGTAATTAAAATAAATAATTTAATTGTAGTATTAAATACTTATAATTTGTTAACTAACTTATTTCGATTCTGCTTTTAAATAAGTAATTTTGTTAAATTAAAAATTTCATTCTGAAGAAAGCATTTAAAAGCATAAATTTTATTAATTTATAAAATATTTTGCAAAATTTGTATCTATTTTGAAATTTATTTTGTTATTATTCAACTTTTTCAATAGAACATGTTTCTAACTTCAAACTGTAATCTTAAATATATTAGAAATAATACTTTTAAATATTAAACAATTTGTAAGTTATATCGGAGTTCATTATCAGAAGACTATATTGCTATTCTTTTTTTTAAAACTAAATTAATTGGTGTTTAAATGTGAAATTTTTAATTAATAATTTCCAAATTTTAATCATATAAAAGCAACACAATCTAACATATATTTTGTTAACCACATAATAGTAATTTAAATCTTATATATTTTATACTTAATGGAGTTCAAGAAAGATAATAAAAAAGCAAAACAATAAAATAATTTCGCATTAAAGCCGTTATCAATAAATATAAGTCATGATTGCCATTATTCAACAAATAATAATCAACAAATTATTCCTAATCTTTCCCTTATTTTGTATTACTCTCACTCTTCTCACAACTGAATTAACATTGATCTCAATATTCTTTTGACTAAATAAGAATTACTGTGTCTATATTTTATGGTCAAATAATTTTTTGTACAAAAATTCATTTATGGATAAAAGCCATGTTTTGTGATTTAATTTTTTATTTTATTTTTCATTTCGTTTTAATAACCATAGATTAATATTTATCATTTAAGTTTTAATCCATCAAAAAATTATTACTAATGTTATTTTATTATTTATTTTATTGTATTTAAATCAACTTATATATACTTACATATAAGCAATTAAATATACAGCAATAAAAATGTGTTTTACTTATTTAGAAATTCTAAAAAATAGGATAATATTTGGTATAATATTGAATATAAACTTTTTTAATGAAATAAACTTTAGATTAAGTTTAAATAAAAGTTTATTACTTACAATTTGTCATCTCTGCCTTAAAAAGCAAAACATATTCAAATATTTTAATGGCATAAAATTTTTTTAGAGTATTAATAATAGTTTAAAATTTAAAGTTTTATAATTAATTGCATGAAATTATAATCAGTAAGTATTTAGTATTTAGTATTTACTATTGACAGTAAATTGTATTACAACTATATTTCGATATTTATGGCAATTGAATCTAATCGAGAAAAATAGTTTATCGTCCGTTAACCACATTGTAGACAACATTTGCCGGTTTGTGCGGCACAACTCCCGGTTCGTTGGTATTGACGACCGCTCGATAACCACCAGCATCTGCCACATACTCGACCGTACGGAACAGACCGGTGGCGTCCCGATAGCCGTACGAGCCGCGCACCACTCCGTTAGCGTCTCTGCTCTCCTCTCGCGTCCATTGAGTGCCGTACTCGTCGGCGTTGTTATAACTGAAACTGTAAGGCTTGGGAGACTCGTCGACTATCGCTCTCGACTGCGGCAGTACGGGCTGTCTCGGCCTGGAGTCTCGAGTTGCAGTTTCAACTCGTGGCAATAAACTGCGAGTTCGGGCCGCAACGGTAATCTGAGCGATAGAAATGGCTATAAGCGAAGTCAACACAATTATTACCTGCGAATGAATGAAAAATTATTGTTAAAAACAAAGTTTATTTTTATTACTATTAATACTTCAGTTTGAATTCATATTAAAACAGTAACACCATAGTGTATAGAGGCGTAAAATAAACTGTTAATAAATAATATATTTTGATATAAAATTTAATTACATAATTGTAATGCAAATAATTTTAAAATGCAAAATTTTAACATAACTTATTAAATTAAGATAACATTCCGCACAACAGAATCTCTAGATTTCTGTACCTAATCCCGAAATGCAACTGAAAGATTGCCATTTTATATCTAAATAAGTTCTAGACTAGGCATCGAAAAAATCTGAAAAACGCCGTCCCGTCTCGTTTGCATAAATTTTACTAAATCCTGTCCCTCCAGTCCGGTCCCGTAATTTTTATAATTGACAAAAGTACTGAAACGAATGCAGATAACTTTTTTTTGCTATTCTCTATCTATTTATTTAGTGATAAATTTAATATTAAACTCATAAAGAAATGAAACAATATTTATCTTAATCAATATTATAATTTACACTACATATTGTATTTGAATACCAAAACTAAAGTAAAATTTTTAAATACTTACTTTAAATATCATTTTCTTTTTATAAATTGTAAACAAATTGTCAATTTGCCGGAAAAGTAATTAACAATTGACAATCATTAAAATCGCTTAAGTGTAAGCGCCAGTTAATTGTTGAGTGTTGAGCGGATTTTAATCCATTTCAATTCACTAACTAACTTGATTTAATAAATGTCTTTAATAAGCGTTTCTCTGTGTCTTAACTACAAATGCAAAAAGAACTGCAGTATTCCAAGAATGCAAATATTATTTATATATTTAAAATAAAAAATCTTTTTTGTTTCTTTTTATTCTTTGATTACTCTCTTATCTATACTCACTTATAAGTAATAGACTTGTTTTGTGATTAACAGCGTTGAAGGCTATCGAAGACTGGTCTCGAATTATAATAATCTAATAAGCAGTTGCAGTGCGCTAATGTGTGCGTTAATTGCAATTCAATTTAATTATTTTCGGTGTTTTTGAAGAATATTAGAAAGTTTTACAACACAAATATAACTTTCTCCTCATTATTGAAAAATCTATACTGCCTATTATATACACGGAGAGCGTATTATAGATGGAAAAATTAATAATAAATACCAAATTTACACTTAAAAGTAGTTTTAAATGACTTAATGTTTCTAATTTAATACTAATCAGTTTATTTGAATAAAAACAATTTTTACAATAAAAGTTCAGACAGTAAATCATAATTTTTACAATTTATTATATTATCAAATCAATAGTCATGACATTAATATGAAATATAAATGAAGATTTGAAGAAATTTTCACTATGATTACACTAATTTTTTTATTATTATTTAGATTTTACGTTTAATTTTTCAATCAAAATATAAATATGATTAATGATTATCTTCTTTAATTCAAATTATATTTTAATTAATTTATTTATAAAAAAACTTATATTAAATTAAATATATATTTGGAGATTAATTTCCGAATAAATATTTCAAAGAAATAAAAAAAATATTAATTAAGATATTTCTTAGATGAGCTCGAATTAAAATTAATTAAGAATTTTATAAATGATTTATTAATATTATGTTATTAATAAAGCAGTGAAAACGGTTAGATTAGATAAAACAACATAACATTATTGTTTTATAACAACATAACTTTTGTAACTTTAATAACTATAACTTTAATAACTTTATCACTTCTATCATTTAATTACAATTTGTTTACAATTAAATAAATTGTTTACCTTTTCGAAAATATTGTTTTAACTGTATACACAAGTGGTGTTCCTCATTATTTAAAGCCTCTATTGTAAGATCCGACCGATATATATAATAGGTGGAGAAAAAATTTTCATAGTTAACACAATCACTCCAATGTGATCCAGAACTCAATTAGTATAATAATAATTGGTGTTTAATGTAATTACATGTCAATATTTTTATTACTATTTAGCTTGCTATTATTTATTACAAGAAACTATAAAAGAATGTCAACGAAAATAATATAAACAAATAATTACCAAAAATAAATAAAATTACTTCATATTAAAAAAATAATAATCCAAACATTTATTTAATTTTATTCATTGATTTAGACATTGAAGACATTGAAGGATACAATATCGCATATTATATTCACTATAAATGACTCGCATATGTATTTATTTTTTCATAATATGTATGAGTTTATTAAAAAATATAATATTCAAAAAATTTAAAATGAAATAATTACTATAAAATATCATTTAAAATAAATATATAGTTATATTTATAGTTAAATAACAATTCATAAATAAATTCATTTTTAAATTACAATTTTGGAAAAAAGTTCGTTGACTTGCTTTAATTCCAATCTTTTACTTGAATCACTATTAATCATATTTAATATTAAATATTTAATATTTAAAAAATAGGCATAATTTTTATTTTTATCAAAATCTTTAAAAAAAATTTCAGTGAATTTTTCATTTTTTCTCAATTTTTCTATTGACTCGATTCTTTGGTCATCGCTTTTAAAAATATGGAAAAATTCCATAATTATAATACCTAATGAATAGATATCAACTTTCAAATTATATTTGCCTTCATTCTCTTTATCGCTAAACATTTCTGGCGCCGCGTACAGCATCGTACCAACATTATTGGTGTGACCATTATTTATGTTTTCCTTATGAATCTTAATCAATTCAAAATCTGCGATTTTACAAATGCCATCAAAACTAATTAAAATGTTATCTGGTTTCAAATCCCTGTGCATTATCTTTTTGGAGTGGAGATAAGATAATCCGCTCAAAATTTCATTAATCATTTGATGGCAAATTTCTAGCGATCGAGTATTGTTTTTCTAAAACCAATCGGAAAGATCAAATCTACACAATTCCATAACTTGATAGTAATTAATAAAATTGTTATCGCGAACGCTTTCAAAGCAACTCAATAAATGGATGATATTTGGATGATTTAATTTACACCATAAATTTCTTTCGCGTAATATGTTAATTCGATGCCTTTCGCTTCCGTTCCATGTTATCTTTTTAATAATCAATTCTTTACGTGAACTTATTTCTGAACATTTATACACAGCTTTATCTTTAGATATCAATTTTGTTTCCAATATTTGAAATCCTTTTACTATTAAAATATTTTGGTCCATTTTTAAGAATACTAAAATGAATTAAACTCTTAACTAACGTATTTTAATTTCTGTGCGCGTAAATCTCATTATTAAGTGTTTCTCTGGATCTTAACTACAAATGCAAAAAGAACTGCAGTATTCCAAGAATGCAAATATTATTTATATATTTAAAATTAAAAACTTTTTTTTGTTCTTTCATTAATCTTATCACTGCAGTAATATAATAAGTGATGATACACTTCATAATAATCATAATAAACTTATTTATGATAGTTCCCGTTTCCAGACCAGTCTTCATTCAAACAATAATAATAGTGCTGCCAACCCATTATGGGAGGATTAGCTGACATTTATGAAAAATTTGGCAAAATATGGCCAACAAAAGCCGACAATTAAAATTTTATTAAAAATCAAAGTACAGATTCTGTATAAGAGAATATTAACTATTTGTGTTTAATTTATATTTAAAAATGTATTTTCTTTTAGATTTAGAAGCAGATATCACTTATTTTTTATTAAATATAAATTTTAAATTCTGACCAACTCATGAAATAATTAATTTTAGTGCAGACTTCTGTTTTATCCATGATTTTAAATAGAATTTAAAAATTAATTAAGAATTTATTTCATGAGCCAAGAATTTTTTCATTCAAGTGATTATCAATAGAAATACTTATAACCATTTCTACCTACATATAGACATTTGTGAGTTCGATTTGTGACAATATTTTGCACTTTTTCTCGCAATTTTTAAATTCTTTAATAATTGTAAAATATTAAAGTTATTAACATTGATATATTGTATTAAACATTAATAGAATGTGTTGCACTCGACAAATAGCATATTCTCATTAAACATCTGAACACTTCAATTATATAATTAATAAACTATCAAAAATATATGTTATTTGAAATTAACAAAATTTAGCCGACATTTGTATAGTAATGTTGACCAGAATAGCCGACAGCTGACAAACCCAAAAATAAAGGTCAAAATAGCCGACTATCGGCTAAAAAGCCGACAGTTGGCAGTCCTAGTCTCGAATGATAATAATCTAACAAGAAGTTGCGTTGTGTGGGCTAATGTGTCAATGTGTGCGTGAATCGCAACTAAATTTAATTGTTTTCGGTGTTTTTGAAAAATACTACAAAGTTTTACAACACAGATATAACTTAATCTTCATTACTCCTCATCTACTATTAAATACAAAATTATATAAAATTATATGATTGTATAAAAATATAAGCTTATTAATCAATTTTTTCAAATATCTAATAAGAAGAACATTAAAAATTAATAATAATAATTACATTCAATTCAATTCAAAAATTAAAAATAAAAATAAAGATAAAAACAATACAAATGTTTTAAATATTAACAATTCATTATCGCATAACACTGTAAGTAAAACTACAACTAAAGAAAAACAAATTCTGTTTATAATTTGTTAACAAATTCAAAATTATGTAATATTTTATAATTAATTGTAAATTTACGAAATTACAATCAATTAGTAATGAACCATATATTGAATATGAAAATAATAATTATTACGACAACATTCCGATATTTACTGCGCTCGGAATTCGTTGTTCGGCAGTCTATCGCCTGCTGACCACATTGTAGACCACATTCGCGGGTTCGTGCGGCACGACTCCCGGCTCGTTGGTGTTGACCACTGCCCTGAAGCCGTCCTCATCGGCCACGTACTCGACCGTACGGAACAGACCGGTGGCGTCTCTGAAGCTATACGAGCCGCGCACCACTCCGTTCGCGTCTCCGCTCTCCTCTCGCGTCCATTGAGTGCCGTACTCGTCGGCGTTGTCGTAACTGAAACTGTAAGGCTTGGGAGACTCGTCGACCACCACTCGAGACGGCGGCAGAACAGCCACTGGTCGTCGAGCAACTGGAAGTCGTTGTTGGGCGGGAACTCGAACTAACGGACGCCGAGGTTGGCTGCGAGCTCGGGCCTGAATATTGAGCTGAGCTATCGATATCGCTATCAATGAAGTGAACACGATTAACACCTGTAAATGATTAAACGAGAAATATTTATTGTTGATAAACAAGAGTTGTTTTTGCATCTTTTTGAAATTAATAGATCTATTATTTAATTAATGAATGTGAATTAATACGTGATGTATAAAGACTGTAACAAAAACATTAATTTCAATTTGGATAATAGAATGTAAAATCAATGCAAATCTATTTGGATTATAAATCTCACATTTACTGTCTTATTATATTTGTGATAATCTTATTTAAATTAAATTACTTTATATCATTTCAATGATTAACATAATTAAATTTATTTTGTTAATGTTATCTATTTTAATATTAAAGACTGAATATTCATTAAGAAATTCTTATAAATTCGTGTTATCAATAAAATAATATCATTTTATTACAATTTAGTAATTAAAATATTAATTACAAAATTGTAATCATTTATTTAATAAATTTAAAACAGAGTCATTTGGTTCAAAATATTTTCATAATATCGCTTTTATAATCAAATGATATGAAATACAATTTAATTAAGTAATTAATTGATATATATTTTTATATGACTTTATT
>JAQIYA010000980.1:0-15303 GCA_034699355.1 Microtritia minima | reverse complement strand
TTATGTATAAGATTGAACAGTGTAATCAAAACTTTTAAACAAATTGATTAAAAGTAAATTCAAATGAATATATTCCTTAAATATTTACAAATTATGACTTTATATTTATATCGAAATTATTTAATGTTAAATGTATAAATAACCTCTAAAATTATACACAATGCGTATAAACAATTTATTGTTATTTATAATAAAATGTCTATAAAGATATAAACCAAGGTATTAATTTAGCTATTAAACAATTACTCGATTGCAAATTGCAAATTATAAACAGAATAAAGTACAGAAGTTTATATAAAGTAAAAAATTGTGCGCGTAATATTTGTTGTAATAATTCAAAAATCTGATCAATATTTCAATAATTAATAAAAATTTCCTGTTAACAATATTGCAATAAAAATCTGCTAAGATATAACGGAAAAAAACAATTAATGGTTTTAAAGAAAATTACTTATATCTAAATGTGAAAATTAAAACACTGCCCTAAATAAATGATGTGTTAAATTGTGTCTAAAAAAATTCGACTAAAAATTGTTTATAAATTCTGTATTTCAAAAATAATATAACAATAAAATAATATTTATCTAGAATAATATTTAATAATAAAAGAATATTTATCTAAGTAATATCAAGCTTCACAATTTGCAAAATGAAAGTAAACTTTACATAATTATTCGACTAAAATAAAATACCATATTTAGAAATGTATTTGCTGCAGATTCAATGACTTGGGTCGGGTATGAACAGAACCAGATGAATGAAAAACTTCCTCATCATTGATTAAATCGGTACTATTAAAAATTCCTTGACTAAAATAGTTTGATATAACATTGAAAGCGTCGTCTGATTCTTGGAGTTGCTTTCGGAAAACTTCGTGAATATTTTTATTATTTTCGAGGGAATGAATTTGATTCAATAATTTTCTGTAAGTAAATAAATAATTAATAAAACGTAAAAACCCAGAAACTACATTTTATTCAATAGTTTTCGAATATAAAGCTCACCTATTTTCAGGCAAACATAATGGACAATCGGAATCATTTTCGGCTGCGTATGATTCAAAGCAGTGCTGATGGTATGAATGGCCGCACAAAAAGTGAACCGAAGGCAACTCTAGCGGATGATTACAACCATTACATTTTGCCGCTTGGAATACTTTAGGACTAGTTTTCATTTCTTCAATTTGTTTGCGCATTTTTTCGGTATCGTCTTTGAACTGATTAATAAGCTTCTCATTTTCCTGTATTTGTTCGTTTTCGCGTGTCAACCATCTTATGAGGTAGTCTTTAATGACGGCTAACGTTGCTTTACCGCTACGCGAAAGAATCTCTATTATCATTATTGGCGGCAATAGTCGATTCTTTTCAATTTCTATTTATATGCAAATAAATAATAATCCAATTTATAATGTAAACTAAAATCTTTTTCATTAAACTCTTACGATTCAAAACAAGAATAAGTTTTTCTGTTTCATCAGTTGACGAGAAATACCAAAGCGCGTCGACCCATAAATTTGCGTCGTCGTCACCATACTGTTCACAAGTTTGTAATATTTTTGTTTTATCATTTTTTTCTATATAATAGGCGAGAATTTGCTTAAATAACTTAATGCGTTCATATAAATATAATAATCCGGGTTCGAAGTGATTGATTTGACACAAAATCATGGCCTGTTCTATATCGTACTTTGCGTTTTCATTTCTTAAAAGTTTCATAATTTGCGCTTCTTTTGATGCCTATTTATAATTATGCATAAAGTATTAACATTAAATTATCATAAAAATAATTAAATTCATACGCTTTCCGTGTTGTCATTTTTGTATGATTGCAAATACAACTCTAATAATGTATTGTAAACTTCGGCCGAACAATTGGCTGCACGCAAATCGACGATAAATTCTAAAAATTCGACCAATTTTGAGGAATTTTTGACGAATATGTGAATGAAATCTTCTGGATTTGCACGCGTATCGATTGAATTGCAGTTTAAAGTATCGTTTCCTATTAAAATGTCTAAACCTAATGTACCTGAATATTAGGCAAATATAATATAATAAAACATGCAAACATAATTTAAAACTAACTCTTAAATGCATACCATTTATCATGCTTTGTTCAGTTAATAACTCTAAACAAAATTAAGTATAAAACTAATTACAAATTTACTAAAACTATTTACCCACATATCAAATTTATAAAATATATTTAAATCAATTACTATAAAGTTTATTATAGATATACTTACGATCCGTTTGTTTAAAATCCGTGCATAAAGACTTTAGCAAATCAGTTGTTTTGTCAGGTTCTTCGCTAAGCAGTAATCTACCATATTTTTTCATATACATATTTATATTAATCCAATCAATTTTCTTCATATAATCGAGAGCTGCGTTGGCGTCACACTTGTCCTCAAGTAAAATACGAAAATACCAGTCGTGGCGCTGATGCTTATCTGCCAAATAGATAGCGTGCTCGTAATAGCCGGCCTGTCGTAATACTTTGATGGCGATCTCGACGTCGTACTCTTTTTCGCAGTCATTCGACTTCAAAAACTCGTCGAGTTTCGAAGTGTCCTTAAGCTTAGCGTAACAATTGAGTAATAGCGTGGTGTGATCTTCGTTAGCGAGACCTGCTTTGTGAAGGGCTTGCAAATAGGCAGTCAAATTGTGAATGCGTTGAGCGTCTAAGAACTTTCGAATCACATAACTGGCTTCGAGTCTGCCTATTGTTTGTATGTACTGAGCGATAGCCGCGTCGTGATCGCCTTTCTTGTATAAATGGTCGCCGTATTGCTTGAATATATCGGTGAGCGCGTCCTCGTCGTACTGCTGACTCTTCGCTATTTCGATGGCTAACGAAAACTGATTCTTTTTAAATAACATTTCCAGCTTTGTTTGAGTGTCTCGTTCTCGTAGATATATAAGCCTTCCGTCTGTTGTTAATAAATAAAGTGAACCCCATTCGCCAAACACTTCAGAAATGGATGGAACGGGAGAGGAGTAAGCGATAAATTTGCGAGAAATATCATAAATAGTTATTATATTCATTGGCAATCCATCACTGGTTGTGGGAGTTTTCTCCAACGATGTCGAAGCGCTCGTTGAGGTCTCCTTTCCGATCACAATTAAGTAATTTTTAAACCAATATAACAACAACTTTTGGCCCTCGAATGCCAAACACGGACCCCTTTCGTCAGTTTGATAAAAGTAAATCGCATCCCTTCGGCCGACGATAAATAGCGTTTCTAATTGCTTGGGATCATTCTTAAGACAAGAGCATTTAATATCACAGCCCGAAGAATCGATAACGGTTTTAATTTCTTTATCACGAGTAGTGAGATTGTATGAGAGAATCTCTTGAGTGGTGGAAACAAATAACACAATTTGTTTGTGAGATGACTGGGTTTGACAGTTGTTTCGAAAGAAAACGCCAGTTAACTGATGGGACGAGCATTTGATCACCTTTTGCTTACTAGTCTTATCGCGCGTAATATCACCCCTGAAGAGCATGATATTTCCGTCGGCGAACGCCACACACATCATCATAAGAGTGTCCAACACGTCCAGAGCCGTCACCTGCGAGACAGTGGGCGCCGCAGACGAGCCGAGAGAGGGTCGGATGACTCGCGAACAGTGCGGAACTCCCTCTGCGCTCAACTTCTCGCCGTTCCATACTTTGATGACCGGATTGAGTTCGGGTTCGTCGGCGCCGACGGTCACCAAATAGGAGGACGACTTGACCTGATGGCAGTGCGTGACCGCGATGTTGTACGCCCTGAACGACGAGTGCTCCAAATGGCGAGATATCACGTGAATGTTGCCGTCGCTGTCGCCCACTATGATCTGGCCGTTTCCCGACGACGAACACGTTATCTCGCATTTCTGTCGTTAACATCAAAACTAATCATTTCTTTTGCTAACTATTACTGCGAACTCACTTTTAATATCTCGAAAGTTACGTTCGTTTCGTCTTTAAGTATTTCCTTATCGAAAAAATTAAATCTTCTCCACTAAATAATAGGTAATTTGTTAGTAAACAATTAGTTTCAAAATTGGTGACTGACCTGAAGAAATGCCATTCGCTCGCAATTGACATTTAAAGCTAATTACAAATGATGTATCGCTAAACACACAAATGTCAATACATTACATGATTTGAGGCGTTTTGCAGTCTAGAGGTGCAAACGTGCAAACAATAACACGCAATCATATTTAGTAATCATATTTATTTTTATAATCTATAAAAAACTTTTGCACTCACGATAAAAACAGGTCTAATAATTTTAAGTCTATTTGAAATTTTCATTTATTATTTGAATTTTATTATAATCACAAAATAATTCAAATAAAAATATTTAAATTACTTTTTTATTGATTTAATGCGCTGATGTTAAGTTTATATTTTTATAATTAAATTTTAATTTAAAATAGACATCTTTCAAGTGTTGTCCATTTATAAAGCTATGTATATTATTTCATAATATTATATCGTTTATTACACTTATTACTTGTTAACTTACTTGTTAGAGGAGTATCGTCTTTTGTAAATTCAGTGATTTACAATTAAGTTTCAAATAGTGTATCAATTAGACGGTATTTTTAATTGTAATTATATTAAATGTTAAATTTAATTAAGCAAATACAGTAAGAATACTCTTTAAATATGCTGCATATTTATTTATTTAAATATGCTCTTTAAATATGTTGTATATGCAAGATATATGTAAGGTATGTTTAATTATTTCTTAAAAATTTTAGTTTAAAATTTATTTTATTTATTTACACGTGTTCGCTAAGAAATAAAAATATTTTGCCAAAAATGACACGAAATAAAAATCAAAATTAATTATTTTTATTGCCGGCCATATCGCTAATACAAATCCATTGGCCGTCAAAGTTTTCCTTCCAGAGGCTAACTTTATTGTCTCCGCCAGAAACGGCCAAAATGTTTCCCATGATAGACCACGAGACGTGCCAAACAACGTCATCGAAGGTATTCAATATTTTATAACTCCAATTATTACTGGCGGGTCCGTCCATAGTGTTGGCCCAAATGATGACTCTCTTGTCCTGCGAACAGCTGGCGATGTAGCTCTTGGGCAGACCGATGGACGGCGCCCACGCCACGTCGCGCACCCAATCCGAGTGAGCCTCCAGTTTCTGCTCTTCGATCCACTTCTCTTCGGTCTCATCGTATTTCCAGATCTTCACCAGATTATCACATCCGCCCGTCACGAAGCGCTTAACCAACTGCTGTTTGGACGGCGGCTCGTATTGGTATAACGTGTTGGGCGGTATGGCCGGCGCCCAACTCACGGCATTGCAGCCGATCGAGTGGGCGTTTATGATCTTTTTCGAGTCCCAAATGCCGTCCCCTATAATCGATATCATTAGATATTAATTCGTGTACTAATTAGATGTTCACTTTGAGTCGTATAAGCGAAACGATTCAAAGGCGACTAATTATGCAATATTTTGCGCACTATATCTGACCCGAAACGAGCAGTTCATCGACACGTTTAAGGAAAAGGTTTAAAGTGCGAGCGCTTTGTGTCGCTTGTGATCGGTTAGAGTTTGGTTACCCTGACTGGAGAGCACCGAAACGGAGCCGTCGGATGAGCCGCAGGCGAGCATAAGCCCGAACTCAGGCATAGCCCAACAGATCGAGTTGACGCTCGACTCGTGGTTGCAGTGCTCGTACGCCTTCTGCCAGTTGTTGGGCGTCACCTCTTTCCAGATGATCACCTTCTTGTCGTACGAACACGAGGCCAGCAAATTGGCGAACTTCGGGTGAGCCCACGCCAACTGCCAGACGGGGCCGTCGTGGCCGACCAGCGACGCCAGCAGTTTGTGCGAGCCGTTCACGATCTCGAAGATCTTAACGGTTTTGTCTGACGAACACGTGGCCAAACGAGTGCCGTAATAGTCCATCTGTGCGTCGTGTATCATATCGTCGTGAGACGTGTCCACCTGTGACAGAATCGACACCATCTCTCGCTAATTGCTCGACAATTGGTCACCGATTTGTTGGATGCGATCGCAAAACACGTGTCAATCAATAGCTATTGAGTAATCATAACAGAAAGCATTCACTGCTCACTGCGAGCCAATAACCAATTTCGTACATCAAGTACGACAACCATTGCTAACACATAACACTAATTTCAATTTAAATTTACTTTTAATTAACAATTTGCGAATTTCATTACTGATAACTATGATTTAAGAAAAGATGAATTAAAAATTTCATTAACCTTTAATCTAACATATCAATGAAGATTAATTGTTTATTTAAGTATATCCTATTTATAATAAAAAATACAGGATTCATAAAGGATTATTAATGGGAAATATATAAAAATCATTTATTATTATAATAACTTTATTACTTACAACAATTTAAATTATTATAATTATATGTGAAAGCAACGGAATAAAGTTATCTCAAGAATAATTTATAAGTTAATTGATTCTATTTACCACACCAACACCACAAGTAATGATTAGGGCAATAGTTTACGAACATTAACTGAATTTAGCCAACAATTTAATATAAATATATCTTCAGTCTAAAATATAAAATTATCTATTTTTTCAATAATTATTTTAATATTTTAATCAATCATTATTCACATCTTAACAATCTATTACAAGAATCTATAACATGTAAAAGAGAAAGTCTATTATTAAAAAATTATAGTTTACATAAACTCTAAAACTCAAAAAAAATTCAAACCTTGTTCACCTAAATTCAATGTAATTTTTTTAAAAATTGAAAATTTTTAAAAATAAAATGATTATAAATTGGTCAACTTTTTTTAATAAGCTGTTCAAGATATTAGACATAAATTTGTGAACAATGTTTTAATAATTTATTGTTTGCCATATTTTGTTTGCAATTTAAGAGATTTTATCAGGTTTTTATCATATTTAATAAATTCAATACAATTTAAATTAAACTGAATTTGTTACATCTTAACAATTCTATAAATTGGTTTCTCAATCAATTTTTAAAAATTCACAATTATATTTTTTATAAGATTTTCAGTAATATTAAATATTAATAATAAACTTTGATTGCACGTGTAAAACAGATTCTTGTTAATTAGATCTAATATTTCATACTTATTCATAATTTTTAAAAAGCATAAATATTTATAATTATAATACATAATCTTTAATTTATATGCTGATTCATTATACCGCATAAATTTATTGTGATTGAATTGTTATTTTCAATAATGAAAATGCGCTCAAATGAAAACAACTAATTACTTAATTAACTCATAACTTATTTGTTAAAATTCATTATAAATTCTAAATGAAAAGAATAATATATGAAAATAATTTACAATGATTGATGAGACATAATAAATTGATGAACAGCAGCGATAAAGTTATTTAGTTTAGCATTTTATTATTTCAATTAACAAAATTTGTTTATAAACAATAGACATTAAAAATTGTCTAAAATTTATGCAACATTTTTTAATGATAATGTCATGAATTAATGCTATTACAAATAAAAGAATTGATTGTGATGTCAATAGCATTGTTTTAAAAAGCGAAACATAATCCAAGAAATTGGTGCCAAAAAGGACATTAACTCTACTTTTAATCATTGCAGCTATATTTACATTTATATTTAAAGGTTAGTCCACTAAAGTAAGTTTAAAACATTATGCTAATCATTTGAAAATATAAAATATCTAAATGGTGACCATAAACTAATAATTAGCCTCCAACTCCTAAGTGCTGCACAAACTCAAAGATCCATACTTACAAGAATCTAACTTACAATCTTTCGCCATTAATGGAAGATTATTATTATGATTAATTAAACTATTATAATAATAAATGTTTTCATAACGTATTATTAAGCACTGAAAAAAGCCCGCAAAACTTTTTTTCAAAATAAAAAACTATTAATTACTTTGAAGATAATATCAGAGCATAAATCTCTAGTTATAAATATCATTAATATAAAGGCTTGAATAACAATTTAATTAAGAAGAATAGTTGCCAATCATCATCTTAAGTAAATTGAGAAATATTTAATATTTTGTAACTACAATTGATAGTGAAAATCCTTGAAATACAATTAAAAGCATAAAAAGTGTGCTCACTTAACCATTTCGTGCGCTGCGATGACTTTTCAAATAAACGAGTTTCGCGAAGGCTTTCAGCGAGTGTTTTATAAATGTTTAGAGTGTTTAGACAAATATCGATACAGACTACAAGTACATAACATGTAAATATAAATAACTTGCATTCAAAAGAGTAAAGCTATAGAGAGTGATGTTGAATATATTCATAAAAGCCAAAACTATTTGATCCAATAAATGGTTGAAATAAATAGCAAAATAGATAATCGCATGTTAATTCACGCTTTGCTGATTCTGTTCGCCACAGTCGTGACAAAGCATTTCGGAGCAATATTTTCGTGAAAAACTTTTTTGTGACCATTTGGATGTATGCGTTCAAAAGCATAACTGCATTTGTTTGCGATGCGCTGACATTGAGAGCGACTATTATAAAACTGCGCGTTTTTGCTAAATAGAGGAGAGACTGAATCCAGCGATGTCTTCGAGCGATTTGTTCGCTCCCACTATCGTTAAGAGACCGTTCATTCCGTTCTGCGAAGTCATACCTTTCGGCACACAAATTGGCAGTTATGTGACAGTGAAGGGAAGAGTTCCGCGATTTGCCAACCAGTTTGTCATCAACTTAATAGTCGGCCAACAAGTGCGCGATTACTCTCGCTATGGCTCTGATATAGCTCTGCGCTTCAATCCCAGAATAGACGAAGAAGTGGTGCTCAAGAATTGCCGAATTGGGCACCGCTGGGGACTCGAGGAGAGACAGAGAAGAGGGTTTCCGTTCGCGCGTAACCAATGGTTTGAACTGAAAATCTTAGCGCGAGCTTCATATTACAAGATCTACATCGATGGCCAGGCGTTCACTATGTTCTTACACCGAATACCCGCGCAATACGTCGGCATATTCTGCATTGAGGGCGACGTCGAGTTAGAGTCCATCGTTTTCGACCGCGAATACAGCGATTCCTCTGTTTTGGACTTCAGAAACAGTCGAATGATAGCGCACGACACGAGCGCTGCGCCAAAGAGTCCATCGCCGACCAAATTTGCGAGCGAAGCGCAAATCAAGCAACAGATAGACCACAATCTCAACATTTACGCGAGTCAGCACTCGATCATCGATAACATGGTTCTGTCCCAGAAGACTATATATAACCCTCCGCTTCCCTTTTCCCAGTTCATCATCAATGGCTTGAAGTCTGGAATGATAATCATCATAAGCGGTGTGTTTAAAGAGTCGGCTCGCAATTTCAATGTCACGCTTCAAAGAGACTCTTCAGACGGCGTGCCAGACGTGGCCTTAGATTTCGACGTACTCTTCCGCAAGAAGAGCATAGTTCGCAAGTGTCGCGTTAACGGCGAATGGCTTCACGAGGAAACTGATTTGCCTTGTTTTCCATTTAAAACCACTAAATCGGAGTATTTCGAGATTAAACTGGAAGTGGAATCGAATTTGTTTGCCATAACAGTGAATGGCAAACATTTGTCTGATTATGTGACGCGTGTGGGAGAGTTGGGCGAAGTGAATACGTTGGATATTAGAGGAGATGCTAGTGTTATATACGTAACCATCGATGCCTGCGAAGTCAATTAGTTTTGGTATACTATTTAGCACAGCATCCCAGAAATGTGTATATTTTGCTGACCCAATTAATGGCAACATCTCTCAAACAACTGCAGTACAGTAATCCTATATTTTCTGTTTCTTAATTTAGATCATCTATAGACGCGTTTTTCAGTAACTAAAAGGCTGACTAACGATAAATTTATCTTTAATTGACTCGAAAACAATATTAATTTTTATTTTTTAAATCTTTTTTGAAAATACTTTTTTTTATTTTGTAGAGAATTTGTAGAGATTAAAAAGAAATTTATTAAAAATA
This sequence comes from Microtritia minima, assembly GCA_034699355.1. Lineage (NCBI taxonomy): Eukaryota > Metazoa > Arthropoda > Arachnida > Sarcoptiformes > Euphthiracaridae > Microtritia > Microtritia minima. The sequence goes on along the minus strand of JAQIYA010000980.1, from coordinate 5,322 downwards.
AATATATTTTAATGTGTTCGTAATGAATCACAATATTCAAAGCGAATTTATTTCGTATTTATAATCTCAAATTTGTTTGCAAAACTTTATTGAACGTGATATCCATAATATTGAAGTTAATTATTTATTAGACTTAGTTAAGTGACATACCATGACATACTTTGACACAATTTTTATGCAATATTTTCTAATCTGTGGTAAAATAACTTACAGTATTATTTCAACATTATTGCGTGTATTATTATTATTATTACATATTGATATTTATAGTACAATTTTTTATGTATAACCATGTCATCTAAAAAAAAGTTGATATATTAAATATGTTACACAAAATAAGTTACACGCAGAAGGTTAAACAAGAGGTACTGACTGTCTAAATGTATTTCATATAAATAGAAAATATTTTAAAAATTAAACAATAATTTAATAAATAAACCAGATATTAACAGTTTAAATTAAAAGTTTGTATATTTAATTAATAGCTTACGAATAGGAATTATCAATATTAAGAATATTGATAATCATTTTCAAAATCGTTTTACAATTAAAAATAATTTTAACAGCGATTTTATTCAAATTTCACAATTTTTAAAAATATTTATTAAATCAAATTTATTCGTATAAAAATAAAACTAATTTAAAAATTAAAAATTTAATTTGCATTTAAATTTTGTAAAGTAAATAAATATTTAATTGTAAACAAATTTTCGAAATCAATCAAACAATGTTATTATAGCCATAAAAGATGTTTATTTTTAAACAATTCTTAATATAAAGAGTTATTAGACAGCAATGATTTGTAATGAATTAATTTCATTAATAGAAATTACAGTCTTATTTATAAGATAATTCTGTTTCAAATATATTTTAAATAAATAATAATAATTAAACAATGTTTATATATATTTAGCAATTAAAAACTAGTGTAATCAAAAAATTAATTAAATATTTTTCGGACATTGCACTCTCTCTTAAATCCGGAATCAAAGAAAAGCTTTTCCTCGTCATTCAATTCAAGAACATTACGACCGAAAGCGCAGGCATTGGTTCGCGCTTTTTCCTTATCGATACTACCAGTAATAACATACGTGACATCCCTATCAAATGCTCGACCACAGGCAGGACCGTCTTTTGCTGTCCAAATCCGGTACTTTGCGAGCACTTCCTTCGCAGCATTACTTGCTTTATAAAATTCGAGCACTTCGATGTTATACCAAGCATTTGATGGCTCATCTCCGGTAAATTTATCCGAAAGTATTTTAATTTTGATAGCAAATTGCGAGTCACAAAAGTGTGTGCTCACAGATCTTAGAGCGCACTTGCATGCGATTGTTGCAGATATTAAACTTAATATCGAAACTAAATACAAGACATTCATCTCAAGTAATAATTATTAGTTGCAATTATTAATACATGCTTAGAAATTACATTAATAATATTATTAGTACTAAATAAATATACTTTTTATTCAGTTTAAAGTTGATTATTAAACTATAAGCGATACTTTTAATATGAAGTATAACTTTATGAATGTTATGAATATATCAATAGCTATGTCACAGTTAGCGTTTACTTTGCATAACATATGTTTTTCTGTAAACTAATTATTACTAATGAACTAATTATTACTAGTGATAACAAGTCAAAAAAAATTCTAATTTTGAATTTTTGTCACCTGAAACTCTAATTTTATATAAATTTAAAGTTATATAAGATTTATATAAGTTTAGTTTTGTAAATTTAAAGACAATATATAGATATTGTTTGAATTTAGATATAAAAATTATAATTTCATAAATATCTTAATTTTTAAATTATAACATAAGTTAATATTGGTAGACTTAAATTTAATTAAATTATTAATATTTTAATTGCGAGAAAAATATTATTATATTATTTTTAAATTAAACTTAAAATTTAAATTATAGATAAATAAAATAAAGTGGTGTAATGGTTAAAGTCCAGCATATGTGTGCAAGTACTCGTTGGTTCGCGCCCCAGCCTTACCAACATTGGTTGCGATAGGTTGGACACTTGTCCAGCAAAAACTTGACGGCCAAAGCATTGCCCGCCACATACACCTCACGGTAAAAACACTGTCTGTAATCTCTGGGTTCAACAATGTCTTCCTTTACTTAGTAGTTGGAAGTTGTAGTAAAGAAAATGTTATTAATATGTTGTTATGCTATGTTAAAATTAAGGTTTCTAATTAAAATAATTTTATGAAAATGACATATAAAATTTTAAAAATTTTTTGAATCAAAATGCAAATTAAAGTAAAATTTTATTACATTAAAATAAATTATCTTTTTTCTTAAAATTATTTTTTTTCTTAAATTCTATTAATATCTGATTATACAACTCTTGTGTCTAATCTTTATAATTAGTATATTTATTTTTTAAATAAATAGTGTGTTCAAGTGTTTTATGAAATATAATTATTTATCGGTCTGTTTGCATAATTTTTATGGTATGACGAGATTTATAGATTAGATAATTATGTGTGTTTGTTTGTGTTTCTCAAATATGTTTGGCTTAAAAAGTATACTTTAAAGTTTTACACTTAACAATTTTACTTCAAACGTATTTATGCCCCAAAGTGGCCTCTGGCGAAGTGGCGACTCTCATCAAGTGTTACATCTGGGAGCTGTTAAATCGCATGTTGAGCCGAGTGACCACTTTCATGAGTTGAGAAATTTTAGCCAATAAATTGAATTATCACAAGAGTCGCCACTTATATCTGCAGAAATTACCCTTTCATTAATGAAAGGTTATTAAGGCTTGTAAGCATTGTTATAAATGTTTATTGAGTAAATAAATTGCTTAGAGTTTAACAAATATCTGCAGTTAAGGGTGATTTGATAATAGCGTCTTTTAATGCAAAAAACCAAAGTATATTCTGAGTCGTCAGAGACAACTTTGGGACATAAATACGTTAAATATTTCATGGGTTTATCTTATTTTGAAGATCGAATCTATTTTATTTGATTATAAATTTAAAATACCATTTTTCTAATTTATATGACTTCTATATTCAATTAGTTGGTTAAATCATAATTTAGTTAATACGTTACATGTGTTTTTAGGTAGAATTTTCTACATTATACAATTCACTGTTAGTCTAAATTAAAATTAAATCCAAGTAAAGTTTAATTCTAAAAATAAAAATATAACTAAAATTATATAATTTTACACTTATAATATTAATGAAGGGTTTAATTAACTTTTAAATTTAGAATTACTTACTTAAAATATTAATGAAACACAATTTAAATATAAAAATTTAAAATTTCTTTAAATGGTTTAATGAGATACAAAATGTGTTGAATTAAATTTTCAGTTTTTAATTAACTTTGGATATGAACTCAAGTAAACTCGAGTAAACGATTACAACTTTTCAAAACATCTCAATTATATAAATTATTTCTTTAATTTGTAAGATTAAAATATGGCTTTATTATCTTTATTTGTCAAAATATAATTCAATTGATATATATTAGCACAATATTCATATAAAACATAGTATAAGTTATACATATATTAAAATAGACAGATATATAATAAAACTAAAGCAATAGAACATTCAACACCTCATACCAATAACAATGGATTATAAAGAAAATATTGTAAACAACAATAAAATTTGATTCAAGAAATATAGTTCATTATTTATCACACAATTTATTAAAATTAAGTTTTGATGCTTTTATCTGAAACTTGTTGCACATCAGGTAAAAGTGACAAATACTTTTCAATTATTTCCTTTTGTATTACAAATGTTGTCCTAAAAGACGAGAAATGTATTTAATGAAAATTATTAAAAACCTAATCTCAAACCTCTCGTCTTTTTCAAACTCTTGCGACATGTTATCCAACTCTTGGGACGCGATTTTGAGACTCTGTTCTGATTTTTCCAAATCCTTTTCCAGCGATTGAATGCGTCGCTGAAGTGACGCCACTTCTCCTTCGGCCTGATTTGCGACATTCAATTCACATTCAATTATTACGCAAATATTATTATTATTACTTTATTTTTAAATTGAATAAATAGGAGAAGTAAAGTAAAAGCAAATTAACGAAATGAGCCGAAATGAGTGCATACACGCCTGAGTTGAACGTTCTGAATGTTATGCAATTCGTTGGAAATCACCCGAAACTTCATGATAGTTCCCGACGAGAAGATCGAACTGCCGAACGCCAGGCCTGGATATCCGGCGCTCGGGTTTCGGCGTCGCCTTTCGCTGATCTCTTCGGTCTGAACGCTCGAACAGCGAAGCTTCGAGAAGTCCTCGCTGTCGACGTCGGGCTCGTGCGTGTCATGATTGGCGTGAAGCGATTGCGCGGACGGACGCGCGTCTTCGCCGTGAACTGCGGTCAAACGTAATCAACGTTAACGTTAGCCAAACAACGGACAGCGTTAACACATACCAAGTAATGTTAGGTTAAGTTAAGTTAACACAAGCAATGAGTTATTTAGTTGTTAGCATTTGGCTATCAATGGCCTACTAATTCTAACTTAATTCATACCTATCTCTGAAAAACCGGGCATTTATTTAATTGACGGCAACAAAACGTCTGCTCCTCATTGAGTATAACGTATACGTACAGCACATACACATCACATACGCGTACAGCGATCGCAACAACACTGCGAGCGCTCAACCGATAGCCAAAGCTATTTATAACAGAGCTCTCCTCTGACTCTCTCTATGCCTCTCTCTGTCGGCATGTCTTTCATATAAGTGTTTCACTCGTTTTATTATTAAAACACTTATATATCATTTAAAACAATTAATTATTATTATTACATAATCTCGTATTAATTTCGGTGATTTGCATTTAAAATGTTTACTATTTTTGATATCTAATTATATTTATAAACAAAAATTATATTTAGTAAACAATAAAATGGGTAAATCTGGTAAAGACAAGCGAGACATTTACTATCGTATGGCCAAAGAAGAAGGCTTTAGAGCGCGATCGGCGTATAAGTTGTTGCAAATCGATGAACACTTCGATGTGATGTCAGGCGTGAAACGAGTGGTCGACTTGTGTGCGGCGCCCGGAAGTTGGACTCAAGTGTTGGCCCGAAAGTTGGTTCGAGACTGCGATACCAGTGCTGTGAATGGTATTAATGGTATTGATTGTGATAATGAGGTGAAGATAATTGCGGTGGACTTACAGGCGATGGCAGCCATTCCTGGAGTGATTCAACTGCAGGGAGACATCACTAACGAGAAGACGGCCGAAGAGATAGTGTCGCTGATGAGCGACGCGAAGGCAGATCTGGTGGTCTGTGACGGCGCGCCAGACGTGACC
>JAQIYA010000979.1:0-15322 GCA_034699355.1 Microtritia minima | reverse complement strand
TCGACCACTATGACGTCATAACCATTAACCTTGCATTACAAGTCTAAGTCCCGCCTAATAGTGACGTAACGAGAGTTGGCAAAGTGGGGAACGACTACTAGTGTATTAACTATATATTCAATGATATAATAATTATAATAAAATTTAATTGAAATTATTATAAATCAATGTTGAAAATATCAATATTATATTTATAAATACAAACTGATAAACATTGATCTAAAGATATATATTTACATTTTAAAGTATTTATTTTATTAAAAATTTTCCTTAAAAGGCATTTAAAAATCTCTTAAAGTACACTAAAATAATTTAATTTTTAAAATTAAATTCAAAATAAGTTTGAAAATGGTTTTCAAATATTTATAAGTTTTACTTAATAATGCAAATAAATCTTTTAATAAATGATTTACCAATTTATTATCGAATTCATTGCATATCATTTGTTAAAAAAATATCATTTAATAGTTAATATTTTATACTAAATTATAATGACTATATTAATGATAATTAAGAGTAGTGTCGAGAAAATATTTTAGTATTATTAGATAATTTGTATAGATATAGAAAATTATTTATCTATAAATACAAAAGTAAAGAATTATAGTTATTATTCAATTATAATTATTAGTTTCACACTATATTAAGGTCATTATAAAAAGTAAAAACAATAATTTAAAATTAGTGAAATATAAGGCGTAAACAATTACTGAATGAGTGCGAGCGTCAAAACAATACTATTATTTATGATTTCGTTTTATCTCATTAAATGAATTATATTCAAAATATTTATTCAAATAAAGCACGAGAAATATATAGTTTAAACGCAAATTATTGTTACGACAATCTTTCTTATAAGTACTGGTTATTCGAGAGTCATATCATTTCAATAGTTTCGATCAATTATCACAAACAATGACAACTCTAAAGGTGATCATACTTTGCTTATCACTATTAATCTTCGCAAAGATTCACGTGTGCGTCGACAATGAAGTGTTAAACGTGATGAGTGTCGGCAATCGAGTCATTCTCGAAGTCGGCAAAGAGTATCGACTTTACGACACCCGTACCAACAATACTGTCGATTACGGATCGAAACAATTATTTCCTGGTATTCACCAATTTCTGGTTATTTGACTAAAATTGCTTTCATTTTTAAAGTTATCCTCATTTTAGGCATTGGTTTGTTTAAGCCGTTTCACGCGACGGCTGTCACCGAACACCCGAAATGGCCGAAAGCCAATGATATGCTTATAGTGTTGGCGAAGCACAGCAAAATTGAATACAAATATTTGATTTATCGCATCGTAAACGAAACTTACGAAAAAGTGTCGGACAATAGAGGACTTCCGAATTGGGGCTTAAATGCCAGCGGTTTCTCGTACATGACTAACGAAGTCGACCCGTTTTGGGGCGCAATCAGCGATTTGAATGCCATTGCGTTTTACTCGAATGTATTTATATCTTTGAAGTCGAGCTCAGCCAATGATCGTTATAGTGTTTGCTCGATAGCGGTGGAAAGCGATGACAAGATTGGCGATTGGGTCACATCGTCAAGCAATTCACCGAATTTTATGGTCAGTGATGTTCGATCGCTGTTTGTTATATCCGACAATCTGTACGCTTTCTATCGCAATACCAGCAAATCTTTGAGACACATAATGCCAGTCAGGTTTGAGCGCATTAACGGATCCATTGCATTGAAATTCTTGGAGAACGAGGTGACCATAAATAACAATCAGTCGAAAGTTTAAATATGTTTCTTACATATATTTATATATATGACAGACGACTGATGTGAACGAATTCTTCGGTTACGTGTTTAACAATTCCATACCATTTCCAACCGCGACATCCGATAAAGACAGCAAATGGACATTAGTTATAGTCGGCATTGTTTGCATTGCTGTGTTCGTGTTGTGCATAGCGATCGGCATCACTATCTGTCTGTGTTGCAGAGGTAATCATTTATTACTGCATATAAGAGTTGATGAGATAACTGTTATTATTGTCATTTAAGGCAAAAAAAGCAAATCAGAAGATAGCGATAAATCGAAGAAAGAAACTGCTAATAAAAAGTCGATTGAAGCGGAAAAAAGTGATGAAGAAGTTGACCAAAAGAACAAACCAGAAGCTAAGGATAAATCTGGAACTTCTGGTCAAAGAGGTATTGAAGTGAATAACCGATGGCGTTTCAACTGTACTATTCAATAGATCTACTGAATAATTACTGAACGAATACAATCATCACAAGTTTTTATTCATTATAAATTTTTTTAGTGTTATGAAATATTAATTTTTGAATTTAAAATATTAAATTTGTTGTAATTATTTGTGGTCTCTTTTTTTGTTAAATTAATTAAATTTAAATACAGTGATGTTGAATAATACTGGACATCGATTTCGTAATAACTCAATACAGTATATTTTACCTGTATATTCAATGAGTATATAGCCGTTATTTTCATTCGTCTTCATTTATCTTTAATGGATTTATATTTCGGTGAATTCAATTCTGTAGACCCGACGCACTCAAATCGATTACCACCGCAATGTCTGCCCGAAGATCACTTCTACCATTACATTTTCGAGGCGCCAATTCATATACGATCGATAAAAATGTCTATTTATAAAAAACTTATGATTGAATAAAGAGAGTTTATAAATTAGTTACGATACCATTTATAAATAAATGAAAAAAAAAGTTGTTATTCACCGGTTAACCAGCGCTAAGTCTTTTGACTAAAGGCATTCATTTACATGTACAGTTAATGGTTAATGAATTTTGGCTGCTTATCCTTTTTAGACGCTATTTATATGGCATAAAATAATGTTATATTGTATGTAAAGAAAATTCTATATAATTTTTTTGATTAAGTAATAATTTGTAATAATAATAAGTAATGTTTTTAAAAAACTTATTGCACATCAAATAATAAAATTACTTTTACTAATTCAAGATGTTTAGATCAATAAAAAAATAAACATTAGGCAGTTATGAAATTTGTTTGTTTAGTTTTATTTTGTTTAATCAATATTATTGTAATTTAAGAAAAATTTTATTTTAAAAACAAGAAATATAGAAGTGGAAAATATTTACATTTCTAATTTTAATCTTAAAAATGTATGGTCAGCGAGACATAAATTTAAAAGTTTAAAATCAAAGAGTGCAGAATTTAGAATTTGTAGAATAAATGATTATTAATAATATAATCGATAAAAATTTTAATTAAAGTGTTCAATAATATTTGAAAATGATGTCAATTGTGTATATTGATGTAAATGGTTCACACTTTCAATATTTATTGTAATGAATTAAATTTAACAAAATTTCTATTTAGTTAAAAGCAATTAATTATATAACACCATGTAAGTGGACTTAACCTTACTTTACAGTTCAATTCAGTCAAAATGCTTGAAATTAATAACAACTCAAAGTCACGCTAAGAAAAAATTCTAGTTTATTACCTGACACGAGATATTATTTATATTCAAAATAACATTTAAAACTATTTTTATATGCGCCACATTTTATTGCAAATATAGCTAGAAATGTATTTAATTCATAAAAAACAAATTTTCATTTTATTCTATGTTTTATTTTAGTTATCATAGTTAAATAACTTTCACTAAAGTCTTATTTTATCGATATTACATCTCTTTTGAGATAAATTTGTAAATTTTATAAAAAAAAAGTATAAAGTTTAAAGTAGCCATTTATAAAAATATTAAAAACACCACTCATGTCTAACATCGCATTTAACGCCAATCAATTACTGCCGCGCGACATCACTATCGAATCGGCGGGCACTCACTTGTACACTATAGGCCTTTCGCACTATCCGTTTAACGGCAGTCGACGAAAATTGCTTTACCATCCGCTAGTAATCATAACGTCGTGTCTAATATTTTGCACGCGAACAACAGTGTCGATATTGGCCGGCAATCAAAGCGACGACTTTTTCATTTATATCGGAGACTTTTCGTATTTCCTCAAAATTAGATACCACTATAGTTTTGCGGCATTGCCTGCCATTTTCATATCTATCATATCTCAGGTCATTCATTATCTCAATTATCGACGCAACACAAGGCTAACATATTTAAAGCCGTTTGAAATGATGGCCGGTATCGTATCTCCGCTAAGCATTGGTCTCACAGATAAGATAGATATCTATCGATTAGTTAAAAAAGCAGACAAACTGTTCAAAATAATTAATTTAAATCTAAAACTAGTGCCGATAACGGCGTTTATCGGTTCGTTTGTACCGCTGGCCATCAACTCAAGTATTGGACTAACACTAGTGTTTGCTCTTCCCTGGAGTTTGCTCTTTGCGACTGTGATTTACTACGTAAATACAATTCTCTTCTGGCAGTTAACATACTTTTATATTATTTGTGATTATTTCAAAATCAAACTGCAAAATATTCATAAAATAATTGTAGCCAATAGTGGCCGAAATCAATTGCCGAATAGCTTCGTGTCGTCGACACACGGCTTGATTAACACAATCAGCCTAGAAATCATGGCATGCGATCGTGAATATTGGTCTGCATTTATATTCTGGCTTATCGTGACGTATACGATGATTATATGCCTATTCCTGTATCAGATCATGTATGGTGTAATGAGTGTGTCCGTCAAATTGGTTTTCATATACGCCACTCTGCTATTCGTTAGCTTTCTTTTTCTATTCTTAAACATAGCCTCGTCCTTATATTTGGTCACAAGTAAAACATCTAAATTAATATTTAAGCTCAATATAAGTAAATCAAGACAAAGGATAGAGTTGTCCAAACAAATAGAAGTAATTATGCTTTTATTTTGGAACATTTAAAACTTAATTATTTTAAAACTTTTGATTTTATAATTTAGTTAATGTTTCTCATTGAAAAAACTGGTCAAAACAAAATCGGCTTTTATTGCTGGAAATTATTTATGGTTAACTATTTTCGCTTATATGAAGTAAGACTTGAGTTAATAATTCTTATTACCCTAAATATGCGACTATAGCCCGCACCCCATGTATAGCCCGCATCTAACATCACGTAATATATTATCACATTAATAGTAAAGATAATCTATTATATCATCTTCTATAGCAATATTGTGACATAATTGAAGCATTCTATGTTGAATAGGCTAAGAATTTTATGACTTTGAATAGGATATTAGTGATATCTAGAATAAGTTTATATATATTTTTTGAAAAATTAACTTTTTTCCATCGATAACCCGCGGGCTATCGTCGCATATTTAGGGTACAATATGCTATATTAGATTTAGCTTTGTTTATTTACATGTAAAGTATTGTTGAAATGTATTATTAGAATATTTTATTTAAAAGTATTGTTAAGTTAAAATTAATATAAGGCAAATTATTAAATAGTTACCCTTAAAAAATTAAAATAATGTTGAAATTAACTCAATTGGATGCTCTTATTTATATTTTATAAATTAAAATCATAATTATATTTATATAATCTTATTTATTAATGAAAAAGTACTTTACATGTAAATTATGCAAATTATGCTTTTTAAAAATTTAAAAAATTTATGATTTTGACTTTACGAAACTTTAGTTTAATTTTAAAAGTTTAATTTAAAACTTAAGAATAATTCAAAATGAATTTGAAATTTTCATTAATTAAATTAAAGAATTCATGACGATTTTTATTAATTTTTAGTAAATTACTGATTTTTTGATTTTATATTTATTTATTGTTATTTTACGATTTTTAAATTTAAGTTCCTTTCATACAAAAAATTTTAAAAAATGGAATAGCTATACTGTATCTAACAATATAAACAATATTTATTGACAATATATCTAACAATATATAATATCTATCTATATGTTGACAAATCCGTTCCCTATAAAGGTGTAAATAAGTTGAAGTTATATGCTTTAAAATTATTTTATATACCGAGTATAGATATATAGATACTGTGAGAATAAAGTATAATATTATTCAAAAATGAATAAAAACATTTTTTTCATTAATTTTTTGATAATTCTTAATAATATGAGTTTAGCGCATATTAATAACTTAATAATCGGTAATAAAAATGATTATAGAGTGGATCTGTATAATTGTTCATTTATAAATGATGACTGCGGTTATTATAACCAGAACGATATGCTGTATAAATTTAATCGTTGGCAAAACTTTCGATATAAAATAATCGATGGCGAAGGCATGTTTGTGTTGGACCTGATTTGGAGCAAATGGCACAAAAGCAATGGCGCTCGACTTATCAGTCCTTATTACGAACAGAATCATCACTTAAACGCGTGCTTTATTATGAAATTCATTACTTGGGGTCACGGAATAGAGAGCCTATTTTTAATTCAACAGGATATGGAAAACAAGTGCATTTGGCAGTACGATAACCATAACTTTGGCGTTGAAAATCCAAACCAGTATTGGACGACAGCCCATATTTCGATTACCATGAAAAGTGATCCAAGATTTTTTATACAGACTAATATTAATCCGTATAAAATTGGATTTATAGCGATTGACGCAATTGTATTTCAATATGAAAATTGTTCGTTAGAATATATGACTAATGCTAACAATTAATTAACAATTAATAAATATAGTTTAAAAGTAGATGTATGCACATATAAATTAAGACTTATATGATATAATGTAATGGAGAACTTTCTTTAAATTTTGTAAGTAAGAGCTTTGCTTCGCTGCACCCTTTAATTTTTTTCAGTTTTGAAAAGTTTTGTTAGTTATTATAAAAAAAATTCTAATATTATTAACTTTTTAACAATACTTTAATATTTTACACTTGGATTATATAAGGGAGAAAATTCTCCCTAATAATAATAATGATAACTACTAATTTTTGTTACAGTATTTTTGTCAATTTTTTTTTGTTGAAAAAACTTAAATTTCTTAAACTTCTTTTTATAGCAATACTTTACTTACTCTATAAACACATTTTCAACTTACAGTATTTTCACATTGAATATCGTGTTTTCCATAATGAAAATCGCACTATTACTGGTAGCACTGTTTTTGAATGAACATGTAAGCAAAACTTTTGTAAGCATTAGATTTGTTTTCTTGATTAATTCAATTTAATTATAAGTGAAAACTAAAATTAGATGTATTATTTAAATACAAATAGAAATAAAATTATTGTCTAGAAAACTTTGCAAATTTCATACACGATATTGATTATGGAAAACGCGATTTTCAATTTGGAAGACGCGAAACTTCTAACACTCACGCGATTTTCATTATGGAAAACACGATATTCAATGTGAAAACACTGTATACTTGTCATTATTGTCAAACTTAAAGGGCATCTTTAGCCGCAAATAATGTTTCAAAATATGTACTATTTTTACTGACAAGACAGAGAGGGGTACTGACGGATGAATATCTTATGTTCAAAAGCTAACTTTTATCAAAATCTGTTTATAAAATAGTTTTAAAATAAGAGATTTAATTTAATAATAATATTGAATTATATATCCGCAAGTTTTTGAATACAAATTAATAACTATTTAATTATCAGAGTATAGCAAAATATGTGTTTTTAAAAACATTTTCAGTCAAGAAATGTCTGCATTTTAATATTAAAATATATTATATATTATGCTCATTAAAATAATAGTAATATGAGAGTTAATTTGATTGACTAATAAATGAATTTATAATTGAATATTATCGCACATATAATTGAATGTGACGTCCATATAGTACGGCCGTAATAGTAAAAAGTTTGATTGGTTGTGATGAACTTATTGTTGAGAAGTGATCGCACTCTAAAGACTACAATACTCTACAATACTATGCTCTCAATGACACTATTGTTGGGTAAACAATATAAATAGTAAGCCATAGTATGCCATATAAAGCTATATAAAGCCATATAAGAGTCGCATTAAAGGCACACAAAATGGATATGTGTTGGACTCAGTAAAGTGCGGCCAATCATGGAATTGTTGAGCAATAGTTTAGTGAGAGATCTGCAGAAACAGAACGAGTCGTTGACGAGAGAGAACGACGAGTTGAGGACGCGGTTGTGTGTTATGAGGAAAATGGTTGACACGCTTAATAACATACGATATCAGACACAAACCGTCATTTTCGACCACAACATACTTATGCCTCATAACGTCGATCACGACATCAAGAGGTGGACTCTAGAGTACGAATCGCTTGAGAGGCTATTGGACGACACAAACGACGATCACCTCAATCGACAAACAGGTAATAACTCTATTAACTCAACCATTATTAACCATTAGTTTGGTTTCATATTTAACAATACATTACATTACAGATGCGGACATCGCGGACATGGAAGTGAATATGAGGCGAACGGGAGGCGAAAACAACATTGAGATGAACGCCATATCGTTAGAAACAGTGAAATGCGAGCCTTTCGAGAGCGAAGACTGTGATAGGATGTCGAGCGCGATGTCGACAGCGATGTCGAGAGCGGTGAACGATGTGGAGAGCGAGTCGTTGAGCGAGTTCGCGTGCGACGAACAGAACTGCGGAATCGTGTTCAGCAATGCCTTCAAACTGGCCATTCATAAGAAGTGTCACGTCAGCAAACAAACGGAAACTCTGTTTCGATGTCACACCAATGGATGCGCTTTTGTAACCAAATGTCGAAACAATTTGTATCGTCACGCGAATCATTGCAAAATTAATTTAAATAACAGAGATAATGATTTTAGTTGCGATTACAATGGATGTGATCTGAGTTTTTCCAGTTTATTACAGCTTAGAAAACACAAACAAATACATAAAGTTATTGCTATTCAAGTGATGTCAAACAGTAGCGTAAACAACAATAATTCGGTTAAAGATAATTCGGTTAACGATAAAATGGAAATAGAAAGCTATTCAGGGGTGAAAAAGCGTCGCAGTAATCATCAAAAGTACACCGAACTCGTGCCCAACGAATTCGGTGGCTATACTTGTTATTACGAAGAGTGCCAAAAAATGTTTAAGGATAAGCTTCGTTTAGTATATCATTTACGAACGCATACCGACGAAAGGTAACTAATTTACTCAACTCAATAAATACAAATGTAAATTTGCGCACTATGTAAACATAAACTTATTTTCTATTTGAAAGGCCGTATGCCTGCGATTATCCAAACTGTAACAAAACATTTAAGACTCCGTCGCAAATTATTAATCACAAATTAATTCACAGCGGAAAGAAGCACTTCAAGTGCGAAGAAACGAATTGCTTTCGAGAGTTCGCCACCAAATCGCAACTCATTCATCACCGAAAACGATATCATTCGGGCATTAATTTTGTTTGCGAGTATTTCAATTGTCAAATGAGTTTTGTTTCTCGTCGTGAATGGAAATCTCATCAAACACTTCATAAGAAAAATCAATCTTCAAATGTTAGTAAAAAGTCTAACCTTAAATCCAACCTAAAGGTATCGAATGGGAAGCAAAAAAAGAGTTTGATATCACTGACTAATGTGCCGCAAAATGTTTACGATAAGCGAAGATCTGGTGCCATACGACGCAATAGAAACTTAATTGAAACTGACAACAAATTTATGTGTGGTTTCGTTGGCTGTGATAAGGCTTTTAGAACTTCAAACGAGTTGATATCCCACAACAAATTGCATTCGGATATCAATTATGTCAACTTTTCGAAGCCAAACGCATTTTCTTCGTTTGGCTGCGCTCCACTTCAACCAAATGTTAATGTGAACAAAAGTGAATTGACTCACGCCATCAATTCAACCGATAAAATGGACAGTTTGGCGCTAACTTCACAATCGGAAGTTTTTAAGTGTGGATTTTGTCAGAAATTGTTTAACAATAGATCTCAATTTAAGGCTCATATGAAAACACATGAAAAGCCATATTTATGTGAGTATTTTACGTGTTATATAATATAAGCTTAAGTTTAATGATGTTTTAAAATTTAAACTCAAATCGTTAAATTTTATAATAGTTAAAATGTTTAATGCAATTTAAGTAAATATTTCAAATTATAATTCTTTGTTTATGGTGTGAACACTAGGGAATGAAAAGTTCTTAAATATTCTTTCATCAAATATTAAAATGTTAACAATAAATTTACTATACAATAACGTTAATAGCGTTTACTAAAGCGAAGTTTGGAGAATACTTATGCTTATTTTATCGAAGTTTCTTTTTTGAAAGAAGTTAAACACATGTATTCTTTTATGCCAATTAAAATTGGAGTAACAATTTTGATATTAAATAATTTTATGTTTAGGCATTTTAAAAGTGAGGGTTCGAAAACTAAAAATGTCTAAAAATTTTTGCCTTAAAACTTATGGTTAGCATAGATTAAAATTATGTAAAGGCTTGTTCTACAAAGTTACTGATTTTATCAGATTATGATTTAAATATTATCTCTAAATTTTGTTTGTTATTATTTTATAATAATTTAAAATAATTAAAAAAAATTGTATTGTATAACATTATATAATTTGATATAACAGGTGAATTCGATGACTGCAATAAACGTTTTGGACAGAAAACTCAGTTAATGGATCACATTCGCATTCATACAGGAGAAAAGCCGTGCGTATTTTCCTTTAATATTTAAAATGTTTGAAATACTTTATATTTTAAATATGCTTTTTTTGCTGTAATACATTTTCCCATAATATTTTGATATACAAAACTTAGAAGAAATACTGGGAGGAATGGACGAAAATAAGCAATAATAGCGGGATTAGAAGAGATGCAACATTAAAAGAGGATGAAAATAAATTATCTTGTTTTAGTTATACCCTATTTTCAATGTGTATACATTTTAGTTACAGTTTTTATTAGTTATACTAAACTTTGTTTTCTAAAAGAATACTATTTAAACTGATTTCTGTACTCTTACGGTAAATAAACTTTACTTATGATTATTACAATGCATTCATGCATTTAATTGAATTTTACTTAATTTATATTTAATAATAAATAAATAGATTTATGGTCATAATTTATTCTCTTAACGCTGGGGTTTTGTCAGACGGCGTTACAAATTTCTAGGCTTACTTTAAAACAAAATCATTCCAAAACAATTAAACATGTAAATGACAATATTTTTAATTATAGATTATTTTCTGTTTTTTCATTGCCGTCATTATTTAGATCTGTACTATATGTCTATCACAACATTAGCTTATTTAAAGAACATAAAAGTTTCCTTAATGTTTAATGATAAACATCATAGTCTTGAAAATTTTTCCATACTTTGATATTTCTTGCTGTGTGTAAATAAATTCGAAATTTAATTCTATTAATATATTTATTTCAATTTATTTTAAATTTTATATTGAAATATTATAAATTATAATAATCACAAATACTGATATAAAACTAATAATTAATGAGCTCAAAAATAATTTGTTAAACTCATTTTGTAAAATAGAAATTGAAAGCAACATTATGTTTCAAATTTAATTTTCAGCATTTGTTACTCTAACTTTTCAAAATATTTTTAAAATTCTTTAATTTATAATTAAATTATTTAATGAAAATTTGATAAATTAATTTATTTTAATAAATATCTCCTTATTAGGTATGTTTGCGATTCCATTGGTTGCGATAAAAAATTTAAGACTGGTAAATAGATTTTTTAAAAAATTCTATATTTATTTAAAGTAACTTTTATTTATTTATTATTTGTTAAAAATTAAATTATAGTGACTCAACTCAAACAACACGTAATTATCCACACAGGACTCAAGGTATGAATGGGAATAAAATTTAAAAATTATTTTATAAATTGCAAATTCTTTTTAGCTTTTAGTATTCGGTAAATCTAATTTTATTTATGTATATATATATATATATATGTATATAAAACTGATTTGTTAAATCAGTTAATCAGTTTACTGGTATCGATTTTGTAAATTTTCAATTTTTCAATTCCTTTTAAATTGTGCGCTTCTATATATCTTATATAGATTAGAAATCATTTTGATATGTTTTTGATAATATTAATTAACTTGACTTAATTATATGAAGTTATGCTAATTTTATGGAATAAAATATAATTTTACATATTTAAAAAAATTGTATTTTACAAAATAACATTCTAACATTATAATAACATTAGAAATTATTTGTGTGAAAAAATTGTTTATAGGCTTAATTCATGAGCTTATTTATTAAAAATTATTAGAAAGAGTGAGGAATAAGAAAAGATAAAAGATATTAATTCGATTTAATTTTACTTTTAAAGCCATACAACTGCGAAGTGTTTGACTGTCATAAGAATTTTGCGACCAAATCACAGTTAATACATCACAGGAAAAGATCACATCCAGAAATGATGCAATTGTTTCAAAGAAGTCAAAGTTCTGAAAATAGCTTGACATGAATTTAAATATTAAATATAATAATTCTTTATTTGATTTAATATATATCGTTGGCTTATATGAATTTTTAAATAAGTTTGCTTTTTTTACTTTAGAAAATGATTGTAACGAAATAATTGTTACATGGAATTTGTGAAGTTAATTAGATTCATATTTAGATTATATATAAAATATTAAATATATGTGATTAAATTCAATTTAAAAATAAAACAATTTGTTATAAAATAATTGTAATAAATTTTTTAATTAAAATCTTATGTTAGACAAATTTGTCTGAACTGAAATGATATAACATTTTATATTTTTTTAAATAGATTTAATAAATTTGTTTCTTATAAAAAGAGATTTAGGATTGAATACAATAAACGGTGGATTTCAAGTGCAATGACTTTTTGTAAATTGTACAGAAATTCCAAATTTTCAAAATAAACATTTGTATATAAAATTATAAATATTTATAGATTTAGCATTAGTTTACACTTTTTATAGTTTTTAAGATTTATTCACATTAACATAAATGCTTACCATAAATCAAAAGCACATAACCATGACCTCTATATTTTATTGCAAATTAATTTTTAGGGAAATTATTAACGTTACTTTAATTTTAAGAGAAGTTTTAGATTTTAAATGATTTCTTTAATATTATTAAACAATTTATTTTCATCCAATTTGATGCCGCTTTCGTGCTTAATTTATAATTTTGCTTAACTAAATATCTTAGAATTTTGTATATCTTATTATTTGATAAATAATTAACTAACTTAAATTATAAATTAAACTATAAATTAAGACGATAATTATAAATAATAAGTTATGTATAATTCATTTATTAAACATTATAACGAATTTTTTTCAATGAAAAATTAAAATCTAGAATTTTAATTTATAATCATATATTTTTCTTAAATAAAAAATCCGCTCAGCTTTTACACAATACCCATATCTAGAGCAGAGAAGCAGACAAATATCTAAAAATATTTTAAAAATAACTTGATATTTAAAATAAAATCATATTAAACTTTGTTTTTTAATTAAGTATAATAATTCAACGTTCACGAGATTATTAATATTTATTAGTGATTGTTAACATTATATACAAACAAAAATAAATAGTTATGCGTTAAATGTATTGAATGTAAATAAATTGACGAAACTTGATTGATAAGTATAGAAAAATAAATATTTTGTAATTGTAAACTAACTTCTTTTTGAATCATCAGTAGATTCAGTGACGGCAACAGTTGTGCTGTTATGATTAGCATTAATTGCCTTTTTTGGATTCGGTGCGTAACCAATAGGACCAACCATTCTCATAGTGTTAAGTATTTCTTCGTCGATCGCTGGAATGGGACGATAAGTCTTTTTGCACATATCTGGCGACATATCAGAGATAAGCTTTTCTGTGACGGCGTAATACGGAAACGCATTGATGTCAGCGACAGGAGTATATTCATCAGTTATCGGAACAGATCGGACCGCTTCTATCGGATCAGAAAATTCAGTCGGTTTGCTATTCATATTAAAGTCTACTTCATTGCAGGCGCCGTAAAGGTATAAGAAGTTGTGATCGTCGCCGAACGCAAATGCCTGACCGGTGGCCGAAACGTCGAAAGAAGTGATGGACGCTCCGGGATGTAACTCGACGTTATGGATGTATCGCATAGAAGTGGACGTTTCGGTCACGTCTAACATCTGAAACTGTCCCGTCAGTGACAGTACGCACACTTTTGCCGCAAATTTGGGCAAAAATTTCAATAAATAGGGCGAAAAGTTAGGCATAGGTATGGGAGCGATGGCTTTCATCATTCGCACGTCGAAAACCATTAAGAATTGATCGGCGATAAAATTTCCGTGACGTTCAGTGCAGCCGCACGTTATTATGTAATTACCGCAGACATCAAATGAGGTCAGCGTTGAGTGAGAAGATTGAAGTTTGTTTTGAATTTTCAGTGAATTTGAATCACGAATAGTAATCTAAAATAAATAAAAGTGAAATTCGTTATAATATAATTATAATTTAATCAAATAATTTCACTTATTAGACCATCGAAAAGAGGTAATTGATCTCAAATCGATTAGTCTCTCACTATAAAACAAAATTAGCGGTATTTATAATAATGAAGTAAAGCGAAACGAATAATATTAGTATAATTAGGTATAATAGCTATAAGAAAGGCAACTCTTCTCGCTCATGACGTTTGCTGACCTTTCCATTAGAGTTGGCTAAGCAGACAAACTTGGGATGCAATCTCATGGCCACACAACCGCTCTCCGTGTCGGTCACGCGCACGTGTTTGACTCTCTCGATGTCCAACTCAATCATCTGCGGCTGATGTCCAGCCATGAGAAGCAGACCGGAAGGCAAAAGAGTCATACACTGCATGTCTCGCAAGAGAGACTCCGATTTGTGCGTGAAGTGAGGCAAACCTCGTCTCTTCGACAGTCTCAGCGAGTCTTTGGTGAGCGACAGCACTCCGGCCTCACACGTGAGCAGATGTCGGATGTCGTTGAGTGGGTCGGCGTGAAAGGACGTGTACTTGTCTAACGTGTACGAGTAATAAGAGGTGATGTGTCCCGAAATGTTGCCCATCCATAGCAGCTCTTCCTCGCAGTCGAACACCACTGTCGACACTCCCGTCGTTCGGTTGGCAGCGATGTTCGACCCGATGTCGGCCAACGCCGTCGATAGCAACGAGTACTCCATCAGCAAAACGCTTGCTTCAACTAAACAACAATTGTTACTGCCATTCAAATGTCACACATATGTCAACACATACTCTCTCAGACACTCGTATTGTTGTCGTATTTATGGACCGATTATTGATTGCGTTCACCGCTTCTCTCTTTAAATTACGTCACCTATTGTTTGATAGCATAATAATTATTATTGTTTATTAATGTTGATTTTAAAATATCTTAATTAGATTTAAAATTGTTTTTATCTTTTAGATTATTTA
>JAQIYA010000978.1:0-15327 GCA_034699355.1 Microtritia minima | reverse complement strand
CAATGCAAAGCAATGCAATGCAATGCAATGAAAATTGTAACTTTCACACAACAACAGGGCGTTGGTTTGACTAGCCTTTCAAACTATTTCTATTCAATTCTTCATATTCAATACAATCATAATTACTATTTTGCAAACCTTAGCTTCTGTTATACTAAAGTT
This sequence comes from Microtritia minima, assembly GCA_034699355.1. Taxonomy (NCBI): domain Eukaryota; kingdom Metazoa; phylum Arthropoda; class Arachnida; order Sarcoptiformes; family Euphthiracaridae; genus Microtritia; species Microtritia minima. The sequence continues at coordinate 15,165 of JAQIYA010000978.1, read as the reverse complement.
GTCGAGAGTGCGGCTTTTATATCGATGCTTTCAAAAATAAACATTATTATAATCATAGGTATGCAGAAAAAAATTAGAAATATTATAAACGGATAATAAAGTAATTCTGTATAAACAGCTGCGTAATCATTACAATTACGTCCAGCGCTAAAGCAAAGCGAAGTGCAGTTTCAATTTTGCATATAAAACAAATTAAAAGTCACTTTAATAATAATTCTCCATTCGCTTCGTCTAATTAATTATTTGATATGCTTACGAGAGTAACTAATCTAATAAGTCCGAGCATTCCTATCGTATTAATGTATTAAATTTTTTTTCCAAATAATTTTTTATGTGAGGGAAAATCAAATCAACTCTTAACGATTTCTAACTGTCAACAAAAACTCATCGCTTCCTCATTCTTGTAATCCTCGCGCACGCGATGTCACCAATCAGTTTGGTCATTGCCGCTCTTCTATACCGCAAAAAAGTTCTTACACTTTGCCTATTGTATGGTGTGTTTGCATACAAACTTTAATTATTTTATTTGCTGTCCTCGCAATTAGAGAGAAAGCGCACGAAGTTGTAAATTTTTGTTGTTTGGAAACTTCTCGAAACAACAAATAAGATGAACGCAAATACAGACATGCCTTTAGATTATTTCCTGAACCTCGTTAGCAATGTTGGCAGTGCTGGCAAAGTACCAGTACATCCTGCTATCAGATTTGCTTTGCCGACAAATGCCATTTTTTCTAATTTTCTTTATAAATATTTTGAAATACTCTTAAATTTAATGACATTATTTAGATTATTTGAATTATATGGCTGAGCATATCAGCGCTATAACCAGAGATCTCAAATTAAACTGAACACAAACTCATAATTTACGAGAAACTGATACGGGCTTTAAAAAACATAACAAGTCACGCATTCATTAAATAAAAAAGAAACAAATTTGCTAACTTTAAAGACGACATAAAACTTGGAATAATCAAAAGTAATTAAAATTTTTAACCGATATTATATTTGATTTTAATACCAGGACAGAGTTACTCCCAGAAGTAATTAATTATAACGATTGATCAAAACTTTAAATTTTCCTGTCTCTAATTGTAACGTATAACTCGAGCATATTGTTAGCAATTTATAGCTTCATTTACTTTCCACTGGCATTGTGTCAATAATTCTATATTGAATAATGTGTTATACATTTTTCTTGTGTCACAAATAAATATTTTGATATAATCGTTCATTAATTATGCAATGGATTAGTTGGGTGTCTAACAGTAAAATAAATAAAAAGCAAATAACTCAATGCTTGCCTGCCATGAGAAAAATAGCAAAAGCATAGCATTGCGAGACATTAAAAAGTCAATATATGCAGTTGTGGTTGAGTTGTGCTGAATTGTCACTCGTTTAGCCACTCTAAGTTCATCGTCTTTGATCCAATTTCGCAAAAGAGGCGCATTCATCGCAATCAACATTTTCTTTACCGCATTATGAGAATGTTTCCCTCACTTCTTTTCTACTTACACCTAAATATTTAATTACTTTAATTGTAATGAATGCCAAAATTTGAAATTGATTTTAACTTGAATTATAACTTTTCTTTAATTTTTTTCTCCTCAATTTAAACGATTTACAACCACTCAATCCAATTAACAGGCTTTATGATTATCTTCCAAAAAATTAGATTAATAATTAACTCTTAAAAAATTAATTTATAATAATAAATAAAAATCTAAACTTTCAATTATTAATTTCTTGAGTCTTCTTACGAGTTCGTTACAAGTTTATGATTGCTATGATTTCGCTCACATATAAACTCGTTAAAAGCAAAAACACAATAAGTTGTACGAAATACGCGCACTCTATCGGTGAATAATTTTCTCATATAATTTTATTGATTTAATCGATTTTTGATATAAAATAATTAATGAGATATTTATTTAACGTCGAGAAAGAAACAAAAAGATAATTCTATTTATTTTTGTTTTACAAATCGCTATAACATATACTGAATAATAGCGATTACCACTATAAGTGCTGTATAGAATTTTGCATATTGAAAGGCAAACACTGTGTAACATATTGTGTAACAAATGGCCATTTATGATGACCATATAGAAAGAGTAGTACAACAAAAAATAAATAGTATCTAAAATAAATAACAAATAATTATTCATAAAAGTGATAAATTAATAAAAATATTAAAAATTAATTTTTAAAAAATATATTCATGTCATAACGTATATAAAGTCTAGTGAATTAGTAAAAAAAAATATTTTATAAATTCGTATTTGTTAATATTTCATACTAATATTAATTTCATATTAATATTAACAATTTAATTGGAATTTATTTATTTTAAATTAATACAGTTAGTACCCGGTTTAGGCAGCACGGATTTAGGCAATTCTCGGATTTAGGCAACAGAAAATTTTGCCCAAATTGAATCTCTATTGTTCTAATAAGTTCGGATTTAAGCAAGTTTCGGTTTAGGCAACGCATTTTCAATGCCGAAATGAGTTGCCTAAACCGGGTACTAACTGTACAATACAATATTATTAAACATTAAGTCTATTTAAAGAAATCGTCAGTTAAATAATTTAATTTTCTGAGGAAAACGAATTAAGTAATATTTTTTATTTTAATTTAAAAATAATTAACAATTTTGTACATATTGTTTATTCATTTTGTAAATATGATAATAATCTGATTTTAAAAATTTTATTTTAAATTAGATAAAAATATCTTTTGTTTAGTTTGAGAAGTCATATAAGATAATCTGTATGAGAAGTTTGTATAAGATAATCTTAATTAGTGACAAACATTTTCGGTTTTGATGTTAAATGTTTGACTCAATCTTTCATTTGATAATAATCTTCTCAATTAATTATGAATTATGTATTTTTTTATAAATAAAATATTGTTTGATTCAATTTTGGTTAAATATTTATATTTCGCATAAAATCATTAAACTTATGTTTAGATTTCCTATTTAATATAAAAATTTATAACATTCGATAAAAATATAATTTATGTTCAAAATAATAATTTTGAATAGTAATAAATATGTCTCAAACTTATAAAACTGCTTCAAGTCTATTGGTAAAAGTTTTTGAAAATTCAAATTCCCCTCATTGGCCCTCAGATAACAGAGAAATGCGATCTTATTGTTTTTATCTATTTCTACAGTACCATTAATAAAGCAACTTTCAAAGTAAGAGTTATCTATTTTTTGAGTAATCATATCCTAATGGATTCAAGAATTTGCAACGAGTAATCTTATCCCCTCTATCTTCAACAGGTATCTCAGTTGCATCGAACAACTCTTAATGGTAAGCAAAAAAATTGAAAAATATTTTGAATATTTTTAGTTCTTTGACTTTAAACAACTACTGTATTGATCTTTAACTAAATTGACAAAATCCGTGTAATCAAATGTTTAAAATTGCATGCCTTTTCTAAATAAATTGAATTTTTTCGGAATTAGGTTTGTTAGGGATTCAAACTAGTTTTGACGACAGTTTATTTTCATTAATTTTAATGATATTCATGCAAAACAGATTATTTAAGGATTATTGTATTTAGAGTAAAATTCATTCCGTTCTAAATAATATGCCACTAAATTAATTTGTAATTAATAAAATATTTTTACTTTAGTGATAATTGACAATTATAGTATTTTTAGATAAAATTACTTTTTTAATTTTTAGATATCTTGCATAATTTCCATATATTTCTTGAAATTAATTTGGATAACTTATTTTACTATCTAAACTTTGAGCAATGAATTGTAAAGAAATTGAATTTAATGTAAATCCAATCAGTAAAATAAAAAAAAATATTGCATTGATTAAACTGATTTTATTCTTTACAAATTTTAATTAAAATATTTGCTAATTTTATATTCATTATAAATACATTTAATTATACATTTTATAAATATTGATAACTTTAAATTTTTCAGTAATTTTACAATTTTTGTTTTAAACAATCAAAGTTTGTTTTGGTACCCATGAAGAGCAAAAAAATATTCAGTAAATTTAATGAATAAAAATCATTTGTTTTCAACTATTTCGACGTCCATTACTTACTTATAATTTATAAGTTATAAAGAGATTTATAACTTATAAATCTCTTATAAAGCTTATTTAGAGATTTTAAAATTGTAATTTCAAATTGTTTGTTACTATTATTGGGTCAAAAGTTGCAATTTAAGGTTTAGCATACTTAACATAATCTTATTACGGTAGTTGCTCTTGTTTTTCACAATTTCTTATATTATCAACTAATCATTTGAATATTGTTAAATGTAGTACGAATGGCACATGAATGAGAAGCACTGTATTTATGAAAAACTTTCGTTTACTGCCATCATTTAAAGTCACATATAGACACGCTATTTAGTTGCTGATGATTTTGCGTTACATTAATGCATGAATGTTTCCTTTGTATGCTTTTAAGAGTCAAATGTTTGCAGAATATTGCAGAATAAATAGCGCTTTATTAAAAATGAGGTGATTGTTGGCAAACAAATGACAGTATGAAGCAAGTCATACTCTAACTTATCATAGCTAGTATCACAATCGTCATGTAATTCTGGCAGAAGTTCTCATTGCTTTGAAACATTGTTAGTATCAATATTTTCATAATGTTTACATTGAATGCCTCCAAATGGCTCACTCAGGCATCGCTCATTAAGTCTTCTATCCATCTTCTCCATCCTAAGCGACGCGCCCCTCATTTGTGTCTGAAATATTGCGACATTACATTTGCATTTGAGATAGAAATGGCTTTAAATTGAAATGACGAAAATGTTGCTTCACTACAGTTTGCATCCCGAAATAGCTCTGTAGGTGTGCCGATGGCTACTGGTTTAATGCTCGACTCTGGTATTGATATTGCCAGTGAACAACATTAGAGGCAGATGTGACCATTCATTCATTTCCATTCATTGGCCCATTCATTGGCCCCGCGAGGCCTTCGCATCCTTTACGTAAACGTTAGTTTCACGTTAGATTCAGTGCTTAATGTGAATGAGAAATGACTAACTTTTATGCTTCTCTACCGATTTTCATTTAGATATCGTTCACTTCTATTACTGTTTTCAATTTTACATATACATAGTTTGTATTTTAATTAGCGAACCAACTAATTATTAGACTAGCGTTGAGTATGAATTTTTTATAAATTAAAAAAATGCAGATTTATATGAATATTCAGTTGACTGTTATTCAATGGTGATAAACATCAATACTGAAGTAGTGTAGCCCTAAAATTGGTGCGCAAACAATAAGCTGTTTGAAATTCATGAGACTATGATCTGATCGGTCGAATGGCTTGCATAGAAAACTCATTACCGTTTAAAGTGAGTAATTTTATCTTTTCCATCTATTAAATGCATTTATACTTTTATTCTTCAATAGAGTTGATTCTACGGAAACATAACTCAATTAGTTGCACATCATATCACATATAAAATAACTCTTCCCAATTAAATCTGCATTTATCCCTCAGCATTGAGTTTTGCATCTCAAACAGTTTGAAACGTTTAATTTATACAAATAATTAGTTATATTCCGCTTATCATTAATAAAAGCAAAACGAAAGCCATGAAAATCAATTTGCTTAACCCGAAGCACAGCAACGTGTATGAAGTATGCAAAATAAAAGTGCAGTCACGAGAATTAATATTAATCATAAATGCGTTGCTGTGGTGGTTAACAAAACTGTTGAAGTTTGAAACCTTTGCAGAATTTCAATGCTGTATAAATTAAATTAAAATTATTTGTATTAATTCATATTTACTTATTAACAAAATTAACGCCAATCGACTCAACATTTTGTTCACTGATTTCGAATAAATAAATGAAACAAAATTCAAATCGAAATGAAAACGAAGTGAATTGCGAACTGTTGTCAACTGTAACTGCAAGATGTGGTGCACACTCGTCGTGCACCACAACCAACAGTTACATTTGCTGGTTATTTGTGCCTAATAGGTCTTAACTATCAAACGCTATTCATAAGGGGTGGTATTAATGCAACTTTAATCCAAACGTGTGCTCCTTTTCAAACATCATTTGAAGCTTTAATCAGTGAAGCGTCTAATTTAAACTTGCATTACTAATTAGACTGATGGAGATGATAGTAAAACACTACAGATCCGCTTACACAGCAATTTATTATCCAATAATTTTATTATTATAGTCGAGTAGACAATGCGAGCACACTTGAAAAATATGAGAAAAGTAAGACTCACTCTCCAGTTGTATGAGTGCGTTATAAAGAATTGAGATATAGTTATACATTTTATTAGTCTGCTGTAGCAATAATAGTAGTGATTGTGAAATATGCCACTGTGTATACGGGTGTATATATGGTGTATATATGGCTGTACTCTTGTACGCGTTCATGATATGCAATAAATTATAATTGCTTTTCGTTCTACATTTGCCTGTATTTGGCTTTTATGCTACAAATGATACCGCACTAAATCAATACAAGAAGCTTAATAAAGGGCATTGTATAGCATTGTATAGCATTGTATAGCCATCACACTCAATGGCAAATACCGTTAACTTCTGGTACTGCAATAAAAGTCTGAATTCTTCGCCAAAAACAATATCAACTAAAATTATGTTCACATATTTTTGATCGTAAACTTTGATAAATTTGTATTAAATGAAAATAATATAAGGAGTGGTCGGATGTTATCGAAACAATGTTAGTTGTCTATAATAGTTATTAATTTTTTTATGAACGATATTATTTTAATGAAGTTAAGTTGCATTTCACTACGAATGTACGCTATGATAGCCATGATAGCCATGATATGAATGGCTATGAATAGCTATTAAACTAATTCTTATTCATAAGACATAGCATATGGTTGTGCCATAATATTCATAATAATAGTTCACATAATATTCGTGTTATTACTATATTTTGTTTCTCTTTATTATTAGCTGCTATTAGCTAATTATAATGCTTACGATTTGGTCGATATTGCCATATGGGCAGCAAATACAAAGTAATAACTTATATTTCAGATATAAAGGATCACTACTTTGGGGTCACAGCTATAAATTATTGTGGGCACAGATCTACAAAATAGATTATACTTTTATTGCTTCTCATTGTGCGCTCACATCACCTGCAGTATCATATATTTTCTTTTGTTTGAAAGTCTTTTTTACAAAAGATTCTGATAATATCAAAATTTTCAAAATATATTAATCTTAAGGCAAAAAAATTGAATGTCAAATTAGACTAAAGAAAATATGCGCTCTTCAAGTGATTCTCATGCGAACAAAACATTTGAGTTCATCTTAAATGCAACATATTTTATAAGTGCTGCCATCAAATATAATTGCTCTATGGTTTCCTTTTCTCAATTTTTAAAATCGCAATTATTAAAATTTAATGCAATACTCATTAATTTGTTATATTAATTAGTTAGAAATTTTAATTATGTTTGAAGTAATGAATGCTTTATATATAATCGTAAGTATATTTGTATGCTTCCAAGTTTGACAAATTAAATATTTAATTAATTAATTAAAATAACTTAATATAATTTCAACAAACAACCATTTAAAGTATAGACATGTATGTATGTATATAAACTATTTTTAGCAAATTATTTACTATAAATTAGAATAAAATCTTTGCTCAAAATTACAAAACTTTTTAAAAAATTTATGACAACTTTCATTCATGTTTTTTAAAATTTTTATTACCGTATTATAATTTACTTTTAAATTGCATCGCGTTTTCATTTTTAAAAAAATTTGCGAAAACGTTGCAACGATTGTGTCAAATTAAATAATAAATTTACATTACACTGAAGTATGATTATTGTTAAATCGCGTTCATCTAAATCTGATATTGAGTTCATATTAAAATAGCATTACAGTATTATTCGCAATACGAAAATTATTCGTAAATTACTAACACTTGTAAATAATTCGTGCAGAATATTTGCTAGCATTGAATGAATGGTACACTTTTGTAAGCCTTATTTATACGTCTCGATAATATTGCACAAACGATAAGATAGTCAAATTGGCTTCACTACGAGAATAACGGAGTAAATGAGTGCACACGATAGCGACAAACACTGTTGCGGTTGGATTTAAGTTGATTCATGATTGTCATGAATCAATGAGACGACAGACATTACATCTTTCATATGAAGTGGCATTTTTGTGATCCGTTAGGCTTCAGGTATTAAACATGTAATAATATATCTTTTTACGAATGGAAGAAATTTTGGATTAGAGGGATATATGAGTTGCGATGTTTCATAGAATATTTGATGAATGCATTGCAGGCATTGCAAGCATTTGGATGAACAGACTTTCAGTTTTGCGTCCAATATCAATATCAATATAGCATCAAATCGATGCATGACTACCGCATCACTAAAATGTGAAATGAAAAGTGCACTCAAGTGATGAATTCTGGCAATTCTGGCAATTGTGGACGCAAAGCATGAAGAGGAGGGTGTAAATGAGTGCTCGTTGTTCTGTACTGCAAAGCTGGCAATCGAGGCGAGAGTCTCGCTGTTTTCTCTCATTTGTAGGTGGCTATGAGTGGCTATCAGTGAGGCCATGAGGCTCGTGATGCTCATCATGGCTGTGATGCTTGTGATGCCTGTAATGGGTGTGAAGCCCATCTCAGACATTACAAGCTGTGAAGCCTGTGCTGCTTGTGGTGCTCGTGATGCTGGTAATGCCTGTATACCTGTAGTCTTGATGCCTGTTGTTGTTTTTGGGATGGACTCGCACTTATGCTCACAACGTTCACCTATTCCTCAATCTTCAATTTGGCTATAAGTTATACACCCCATCAGTGAATCGTGATTGAAATTTGTCAGTTACTGATCCTAACATTCACTATTCTTGAAGGTTATTCTGTAAATAGCAGTTGTTGTAGTGGTAGATAAGTAGTTAGAAACAGCACATTTCTGCTAACTATTATTCCACTAACGTTATGAGACTCTTTAGCCATCTCTCTCTCTCTCTCTCTCTCTCTCTCTCTCCTCTCTCCCTCCCTCTCTCACCCCTCCCCTCTTAGTCGCTCACTTTCTTCACTACTCTACTCTGAATCCCCCAAAGTTAGAGCGGTATTACATTAGGCATGAATGGTCCCTATGATCCAAAAGGGAATTTTATATTTGCTTCGCAAACTCAAGGATGACTGCAATATTTACGAGTTCGCATCGCATCGTCTCCTATCTATTTCGCTTATGGCACTATTGACTGCTATGGCCTGCGATTCTCCCAAATAATTTTGGCGTATGAGCTATAAATTACTAGACATAGATGATTATACAGTACTGCACTGTACACTCAAATTTGAAGTAAACATTTACAATACTTCGATGCACTTTTTTAAAAATCGTCAAAATATCCGATCGGATCATCAAAGGATCGAAATATATTTATTTACGTATTAAAATACTCAAACAAATACTTACTTTGATGGGAAAAAATCAGAATAACGCCATTTATTTTTTCATTTTTAAAACTTAATATAATTAATAATATTTTTATTATACATATCCTTAATTGTAATATTTTATATAAATTTTATTCTATTAATATTAATATTAAAATGTTATTTTAAATTTATTCGTATAAATAATTATTATATAAAATACAGTCGTTATACATTTACAATAGTTTGTTACAAAATACATAAATTTCTCAAATTAATATAAATTAGAAAAACACAAAATAACATTAAATTATAGTCTGTAAAGATATCATTTTGGTATATAAACGAATAGACGACTATTTAGTGCGACCGTAAAAAATGTTTGAATCTATAATAGCTGTGATAGAAAGTCAGTGAATGAGCGAATAACTCATATGAACTTATTTAGTGATTAATGAACAGTATTTGCATTTGCAGTATATGTGTATATGAGTTGAGATGCGTTAGTGTTGAGTCATAACAGGCAACTATAGGGTCATCACTATTGCATTAATAAAAAATAGAGTAATTGCATGTTTAGAGCGTCATTGCGTCTCCACTTTGTTACCCAAAACTAAATCAAACTAAATCTCTGCTTAACTCATAAATGCATTACTGGTGTGATGCCTACCAGTAATGCCCACATTTGACTACAGTTAATATCTGCGCTGCAGTGAAATGGTATATAGAAAAGCAATACATCAGAAACACTGCTAATCAAAACAAATGAATGCGTCGCTAATGTTGTGATATATCCTCTAAAATCCCTTAAAATGAGAAACGAATGAGATTGAGATGCAAACACTTTCACTGCTTTCAACGCATTTTACCATTGAATGCGACTTTTTTTAAACAATTTATTTGTTGTGACAACTCTGACAACTGGTAAAAGTGTTGTGTTAGATATTAGTGTTCGGGGGATAAAACATTTTAAGCTAAATATCTTTTTATTTAACTTTGAAAAACTAAATGCAATCGTAATCAAAGGTTAAGCCATTTTGAAGATTTAAATGCTATCATATAATTCTTTTTGTTGTTTAAAAGTAAAATTTATTTGATATGTGAAACACAAATTGAATGCAGAAAAGCATACGAAAATGTTAGACACACTGATATTGGTCTGTGAAAAACTCATTGCGAAGTCGTTTATGGTATAAATATTTGAAATGCTTCCATAAAAACACATAAACTCTCATTAAAATAGTAGTTAATTCTTAAGCCGTCATATTAAAGGCTACTTTTATGGTTATTATGGTATTTTGCGAACCACTATATATCAAACGACTGTATGTCAAGCATTTAGCAATTAAGTCAATTATTATATACATCATTATATACATCATCAACAACTGTCAAACCAAAGCTTTGGTCGCATTAATAGGTTTCGCTATGAAAGCGATATTAGATATGATTATGAGTCACCGTAAGGGCTAATAATAATTTATGGCTTTCTGCCACTTCTTTGACGGTCATCTCATGAATATGTGACTGGAATGAGACCGTCATTGAGACCAGCATTGAGACCACCGATCATTGAGGTGACACTCATTCACCAGGCATTCAGTCATTCATTCAGTCATGGCTTTATAATAAGGGGTTCAAAATGTTTGAAGTGTAAACTTAATTAAAGCGATGTACGTCTCGCTTATTAATGAGCGAAAGCGAGCTTTTAATGTGTATTATAATCAAATTTCTCACATAAAATATGAATTAGTTAATGGAGGCTCACAATTAGACTTAACAGCGCTTTGTTATGCAATTCGCATAAATCGCATTAAAAATGCAACTCTCGAGTCGCTTATGATTTATGGCCGTTAACGACCTCACTATCATTTAGTATTTGCGGTCAATATAATAAAATACGATTTGGTATAAGCGTATAGCCGTCTATACCAATATCCGTATAGCGATTCGGTGTCACATAATTTAATATTTATTGATGATCGCGCCCATTGTCTGTGACTCTCATTTCAAGTCTTTGCATGAATATTTCAGTGAGGATACAGTCAGGATGTCTGTTATGCTATGGGAGGATGACTGCTATAAACCATGCCAACTATCAAATAAAAAAAGTTAATTCCGTTCCTTTGGGTTTAGTCTGCATTTCATTCTTTCGTCAAATTGTATTGCTTTGAAAAATGAAGTATCGCTCAATTCATAACCAAAGCCTGATTATACACTCCAAGTCTCTAAATAAAAGCTCACAATAGCATTGTAAATGTTTAAAATTGCGTTCTCTAGTTCTGCCTTTATTTTTTACTTTTCTCTCATTATTTTTTCTTCTTATACTCTGTAAAAGAATTTTATTATACTGTATATTTATAAACCAACATTACGATCACTAAAAACGTCATTCTGTTTTGTAAGAGCATATACTATATAACTTGTGTGAATCTTTTCAGTCTAAAAAATAGTATTATCTTTGGCTAAAAATTGTGGAACTCATCAAAAGATACTCAGAAAATGGATTGATTTATGTTGGGATTTATGTTTCTTCCTTCAAAATCTGTCAAATGAATCAAATATTTATTTTCTCATTTTAAAACAATTAACATTAGGCAATATTTTAAATCTTTATTTACACGTGTAATAAATTGTTTACCATCCATCCATTACACACAATTATTAATTTTGAAATAGTAAACATCCCTATCCTTCTCTCGTAGAAGAACGGTCTACACCTCAATAATTCTCTTTAATAAATTTTATATATGTTAAAATGTTTATAAAATTTCTTAAATTTATCTATGATGGTCTCTGATTAACTTAATTTCAAACTTAATTACAACGATTTAAAGACAATCTCCTATAAAACCAATGCTACCAATAAAATATGTATTATCTAATGTATGCCTAAAATTAGAGAAGAGCATTTTAACCTAGGTTAACCTTTTATAGGGTTAACCTTAGGGTTAAAAGCATATATTTTAATCCAGTGTTAAGGTTAAAGGTTAATGCGTTCATTAACCTGGGGTTAACCAGGTTAACCTTTTTAACGAATTTAGCTAATTTTTTAACGTAAATAAATGAAATAAGATAGAAATAAAATAACCAAAGTTACTAAACTAGTCAAATATGTACATTGATATCATATAATGACAGTATTCATCTATTTAGTCATGTAAATAATATCCATATATCGATTTGTCCAGATATAGAGTCTATAGTATGATAATTTTAAACAGGGTTAACCTTTTAGTAAGGTTAACCTTAAGGTTAAAATCAAACATTTTAACCTAAGGTTAAGGTTAATAAATATTTTAACCCTAAGGGTTAAAGGTTAATGAATTATTTAACCTTTTAACCTTTGCTCTTCACTACCTAAAATCATAAAATTAATGTTCAAATCAGCTCATTTGTATTGTCATTCTTGTTTAATTTCGATGAATACATGTTATTTGATTATAATAAGTTTATATAATAAGTTGTAATTAATAACTATACCCACTTAATAATAGGTACACTTATAGTTAGTTAGTAATCTCTATTGTTGAAAAATCTGTACATTATTTACAAAATATAAAAACTTTCCTTAACATGATAAAAAATATTGTCCACATTTCTTTCTTTCTCCTATCAGAGTGTGGAGCGACAAATTAATTACTTAAGAAAAAATCCCCTTAAAATTATATTAATTAATTTTTTTATTTTCATAAAATTCTCGTTTTCTTACTTTTATTTTTAGTTTCTTAATTTCTCAAGAATAAAATTCGATGTATACTTATGACAGATATAGAAAGTTAATTAGTTAACAGTAGTGATGACGAAAAACTCAAACTAACTTTTTTGTTTATTTCCTTATCTATAATCTTAAATCAAGTATAAAATATTATATTTAACTATTAGATTAATCGACTATAAAGTTTACCAATATTACCGGTTATCAATTATTGATAATATATAGTATAAATAAATATAAGGAAGAAACAATGCGTTTCATTGAATATTAGAAATGAGAAAATATGTTTTAATACTTATGGTTAATGAAAACCTAAAATGATTCGTGTTTTAATTATAGGTTATCATTAAAATCTTACAAAATGCTTATTTTTGCCTTTGATTAGCGATTTCATAATAAATACTTATTATTTATTTAAACTCTAATTCTAATTATTATAAATCTATAAAATGAAAAAAGTCAAATATTAACAATAAAATAAAAAAAACCAAATTCACAATAAGCTATTATCTAAACAATATTTCAAAATTAATTATATAATTATTTAAATATTTAAGCTTAAATGAATTCTTTCTTTTTTGGTCAATTATCGTTATAAACTGCACTATTTTCTCGTTTTTTGAAGGCTGTAAATATTAGATTTAATTATACAAACAATTATATATTAGAAACTAAAAGAGATAAGAGATAAACAATAGACATAGTGTGCGTGCATTTGAAATGGTTTTTTCTAAGTAAGTTAACTCAATTTATCATAAAAGACAAGCTTTAATTTGGAGTATTAACTCAAAGTCATAAATTCTTTTATAGAATTAGGAAAATTTGTTTTTAATCCTTCTTTCTTTAAATTGAGGTCAATATTGATTTAACTCGTAAGTTAATTCATTTACTCTATTCCTCTAAATGTCTATCGAAACAATCTCTAGAACTTACTCTCTAAAGAGTATATTTATTAAATTAAGTTTTCTTATTGTTCTTTAATTTATATTATTCGAGCTTTTTTTAATTAATTTTTGTGTTAGATATAGATTATGAATTGGTATGATATGTTCAAAATGCTATTTTTTTGTTTTGTTTGTAGATCAATGTCACGACAAATCAATGTCAAACGAAGTGATAAGAAAAGGATGTAAAGGCAAGAAGTCTCGCATTGCTTCCAGCGCTATATTAAATTAAATCAAAAATTAAAAAATTTAGTAAAAACAAAATATTTGAAAAAAAACGATAACAATTTCATTTTAAAATATATTCCGAATTACAATCCAACGAATCAAAAAATTAAAAATTTATAGTGATAATGGAATTAACTTTAAACATAAAATTCAAATCAATCGCATATTAGCGAACCTATACGATAGTGAAACTTGAAATTGTTTGCACATTTCAATACAAGTCTGCATCGAAGCAATGCATCGACGAGTGAGTTGGATATAAAGTACTACTTGAGTGTGCGATATAATCGAATTTTAAAGATAGAAAAATAGAGACAAACTTGTAAGACGTGTAAGGCTTGTAAGGCTCGCAAACTCGTAAGTCATGTTCATCGATGTCGGCACAAGTCTGTAACGGAAGTAAAAGGCAGAAAAATGTGACACAATAGTGCGTAAGCCTCCCATGAATAAAGTGAATAACTTCTATTATTTATTTGATGTTGGGATATACTGTATATTTATAGTGGTTTGATGTGCAGTCGATTCTCGACGTGCCATTTAAATGGCACAATAAATATCTATTTCTAAATAAATACAGACAACACGCTATATCGCTAGTTATTTACATAAATATTCGTTGCCTTCCATCACATAATATTTCTATTTTGCACAAATGCAAGGTTTAATACTAAAGTAATAAGCATTTGCCATATTGAAGGTAAACACATTTCGCTTTGTTTTGTATCAAACATCGCAACATTAGCTATATCTGGATTTTCTCATATCATATCGAGTTGTTTTTATTTGAATTCTACCCCAACTGCGGGCATCTTTCCATTTCTCAGTTTTATAAATGATTAGCTTTTC
>JAQIYA010000977.1:0-15335 GCA_034699355.1 Microtritia minima | reverse complement strand
TAAGGCATTATTATTAAAACATTATTTATTAGGCATTTGTATTAATAACGTGGTATTGGGTGCGGGCTATACATGGGTGCGGGGTATCGAAGTAAAATTAGGGTATCTATTTTTAGGTAAAATAATGCTATCATTAATGGCAAACATTATGAACCATAGGCTGAACACTATTTAACTGTTTTCGAGAAATAGTTTTTCAGCTTTTCCTACAGTTTTGTAATTGATGTGCTTTTTCAACAAAATTAATACAATGTTTAATCTCTATAACTATTAAAAAATAAAGTGTGTGTGTGTGTGTGTGTGTGTGTGCGTGCGTGAGTTGCCAACAATGTTTTAAGCATTTTATTTTGAGTAAAAAATCGAGAATAGAGAAAATTTTATTATCAAAACAATAACTTTTAAATGCGGACAAAGACTAGTGTACAATACAATAATTAATGTTTACATTTGACAATTCAGAGCAGAATAATAAACGGGCAGAAAATTTGTGAACAATTAGTGAAAAATATTTGTTCATATTTTTCTCGTTCGATTAAATTTAGCGATTTTCGATTTAATAAGATTTTCAAAATCATGCATGAGTTTACGAATAACAATGCATAGATTGTCAGTCATCGAACATATGTTTCGTGTCTTTAATTTCTAATTTTTGAAACAAACAGTCGTTTATCGATTTTATGAACCAAATCATGAAAACCAAAATCAAATCTATATTTTGTAAATTATAAATGACTGCAATTCACTTAAATTTGAACTAAAATTCAATTTTAGTCAGAATTTTATATTTCAATTGTGACCCGAATTTTGCTTCTTATTGACCCGAATCTGATATTTTTTGACACGAATTTTCCGATCTCTGCTTATAGCTCTTAATTATTTTTTGTTTTTCTTTCATAATTTTACTTTCACTTTAATTTGTGTTCACTTACATATAAATCATAAATTGATTGTATATAAATCTCTTTTTCACTACACTTATAATAAAATACCATATTTTTATTTTAGACTTCGTTTTTATCTTAAATATATTTATATAATGCCAAAACTGGTGTAACATTTTAAAAATGATGAAATGAAATGTATATTAAAATTTTTAATTAATAACATGAATAACGTGTTTGAAATTTAATCGTTGCTTAAATATATAGTTGAAACGAGAGAAGTCTCAAAGTCTGAGATTTTGAGACTTAGACTTAGACTTTGAGAAAAACTTCGTGATTTGAAAAGAAAAATATCTTCAAATTACCATTAAATAGAGAAAAAGTCAAAAATTATTTATATATAGTCTTTATTATAGTACTGTATTACCTGGCTTTATACTATGCATGTACTAAAAAATGATTTTGGGCATACAATATTTTTTATACAGTAAAATATTTTTAGAGACTTTGAGACTTAGACTCAGACTTTGGATTTTTTTAGAGACTTAGACTTTCTCTAAAGTCTGCGACTGAGTATGAGTAATTGTAACAAAGCGTTATTCAATAATAATAGTGATGAAAATTATAATAAAATGTAAACTTTTTAAAATGCAAAACAATGACTAATGTTAATAATTAATTATTAATTATTATTAATTAGAATAATAAAAGTTTGCATTGTATTTGAAAACACTAGTGTATTTGAAATCGATGTGTGATATGCACGTGCTGTTCACTCATTTGAATTTAGTGAAAGTTTGCTAAATTGTGAGACAATGACGATATTTATTGTTTAATTTAATTTTATTAAAGTTGTGCTTAAAATTAAAATTAGAAAAAATAATATTTAATAAAAATCTATTTCAATCATTAAAATGTGTTAAAAGTCTAACATTTAAATAATAAAAGTGTTAATTAGTGGTAAATGTTTTGTAAATAAATGGCACTCAAATTAAGTTCTAATAACAGATCTCTCATTAATGGATATTTAAATAAATGATTTCAAAATGAGTTGTTTTGTCGTCAATTCAGAGTGGATTCGATTTCTTTGATTCGTATTTTGATCCACTTCTTAATGTCCGCGTATTTGGTCTTGATTTTGTTGACTTCGCGCTCCTCTTCCTCCTCGAACTTCTTCAGAAACATTCGCATCTCTGTAGTGCTCAGTCTTTCGAACAATCAAACAATCAAATCGATTGAATGCGCAAACAATGCAAACAAACCTCAAATACTGCGCGACTTCGCCCGGAATTTCGTTCTTGTTTTTGTTCAGAATGAACACTTTGGCCGCTTCTTCGTTCGGCCCCAACAGCACGCGCACGACCAGCGGGTACTCGTCGTCCTGGATTCGCTTGCACTCGCCGTTGTCGCGCAATATGAAGAGCGCGAAGTCTTCGGCTTTGTTCGTCACTTTGAATTTGTCACTGCAATGACACGTGCATGTGTTCAGACACGTGTGAATGGCGCGCGTGTCGCGTACTCACAGCAACAGATTGATGACTTCGGGCGCGTTCACCAGACTCGAGATGAAGACGCTCGTGACGCAGCCGTGCGCCGGCTTGAACGCGCTCGTGTCGCGGTTGTAGAAGTGACCGTTGATCGAACAGCGGCGCCGCAACTTTACGCGCGATCGCCGCAAATTGGTCTTTCGGCGGAGCGTGACCTCCGAGTCGTCCGTCTGACTCTCGCCGATCGCCGATTGGTCGTCGAAAGTGTTGTTCGTTTCGTTGGTTTGGTCAGGGATGAGGTGTCGCCGAACGGGCAGTGTCCTGTAACTCCTGTCCGCCGAAGCACAGCCGTCACTGGCAGACATGTCGTCATCGCTGGTGCTCAACGAATAGCTGCTCTTCCGCCGCGCGAACGCCCTGTCGTCGTGCTCCTGCTTCAACTGCAACACCGATCGCACGTCCCAATAGATCTTGAGCGAGCCTTCAGAAACAGCAATTCAGTTCACTTCAGTGCAGCGTGAAGTGTCGCTTAGCTTACCCTCGAGAATGAATTTCCCGTTCCTCTCCCGGTAGTGCACCGCACTGGCACGCGCACAGCCGTCGTACGCGTGGTTGTATTCCTTGAGTTTGTTTTCCAGCATTTTGTCGCTTAACTCACGCTTCGCGCCGAAACTCGCGTGCGATTCCACTGAAAGTATTGTTCATAAATATCACTCTAATTGTGTTAACAATGCAGTCATTCATACAATTCATAATAAAATGTAAACAATAGCTTATAAACTTATGAATGAACATTGAATTGCATACCACGTGACCCGTGACCGTACAGTTGTGGACCGAAGAGCGCGCCGTAACACGGAATATAGCAGTACGGCTTGCCTGCGATGGACAACAATGCGTGAGTGACACAACAATGTCGACGTGTGGCATACCTTTGTGGTCGGCGTGCTGTCCGCTGGTCAGGCGTTTGCCGCACTCTTCGCACGTCAGACACTCGGGATGCCTGTGAAAGACATTACACACTCAACACCACTGTCACTGTCAGTGTCTGTATGGCTCACCAGCTGAATCCGAGCGACGTCTTGCGTTCGGCGAAATAGACAGGACGGTCACAGCGGCGACACTTCCACATCCGTCTTCTGGTGATGAGCGACACGAGCAGTGAGCCGAGCACCTGAATGGCCACCGAAACGCCGATCACTCCAATGAGAGGAAACAAAAACAATGATTTCAATCGCATAGCAGCCCAACAGTGCGTGCGTTTGTTATCATTGTTAGCACTAGTGATGCGCTCATCAGAGCTCAGACAACACCACTGAAACGCAATCACAAGCGATTATTATTTTATTTTTATTTTTACTTGATTTTCGTGTAAACAATGTGTTTATTTATTAAAATTTAAGTTTTCATAAATATAATGCGCATTTCATACACAAAATAGTTGCGATCACTGTATTGAGAGTGAGCTAAACATTTATTGAAATTATGTTTTCGAGTTCAGAGATTTAACTGTATGTTTAGAATATTCTGTCGATTAATAAATGATTCAAAATAAGCGTTAAAATACACGATAAATTTATACCTTTACTGTATATTAAATTTGACAACTTTAACGTTTATTAAATGACAATATTTGGACACACTATTCATTTTTGTTAATCACAAATAAAGTGACAAAACATCAATAATAATCATTTGCTATACAAATAGCATTAACATTAATGTTTACAATATATTTTTTCACGTATAACTTCTTAATTGATAGCACAGACAATATTTCTTCATTAAAAATTGAGTTACTTATGCTCGAGCTTTAGCTATAAATTGAGAATATGGTAATAATCAATGAGAGGAAGACTTTATATTTAAGGTTAGTGTGAAAATAAAGTGCAAAACAGGTTATGTGCACAATATTAGAACCAAAACAATTCAATTATAAAGTATTGTTTTCAACATATCATTGATAACCTGTTTTGCATTGTTTTTTCATAATCCTATCGTTTTGCAGTCAATTGTTATTCCATACACGTGTAGAATCAGGAAAAATATTACAATTTAATTTAATGGCTATTTTTGAAATAAATTCTGTCACAAAATTGTTTAAAAATTTGTTCAACAATTTGCCAAAAGATTTAAAAAACTAAAATAACTTTTCTTCAGTTATAAAAATATGTCTAATTTTTATTGTAAATTATAATATTTCTTAAATTGTTTTTCTATACTTTTTTATTAATCTACGCATAGATTACTAGAATCTACTGTATGTTTGTTAGTCTTTCTCACAATAATTTTGAATATTAAGAACTTTGCATTAAATTAATTAAAACACTCAAAAAAATTAAAGTTTTTGAAAATGATTGCTATTAGCAATTGAAACGTCAAACTTATCACAAACACTGGTAAACAACAGATAAGTGATATTTTATAATTAAAAAACGCATGTCAAGCAAACATAACATGTTGTTTATGCCAATGAAATACGAGTTATGTTTTGAAGTTTAGAATTACATAACAATCTGTCGATTTCGACACATTGTTATCATTGTTATTGAATTATTTTCATTTGTTTGTTATGTTTGAGATCATCAATAACTTGTGTACGAATGGATGCAAATCTTTACACTATTTAATCATTATTTAGAAAGCAATTATTTTGACAACTATTTGCATATTCTATGATTGCATATCAATAATAAACAAGTGTTCCGACAATTGAATACAAATTAGAATTCAATTCTGAACTGCCATTCATTGCCATAAATGAATGTTAAATTTTATTACTTATAATTTACATCTTTCTCTAACAATAATACAACTGTGGTATTATACCACTGAAGCACAACTATCTTCTAGTATCGCAACCAATACATCTTTCCTCGGATCCGGTCGTACGACTCCAGGTTCTCGGTCGGCCCGACGGCCGCCACGACCGGACAGCGGTCCCAGATGTAGCGCGTGCACACCTCCCTGATGGTGCGCGCGTTGACGGCGTCGATGCGCGCCTCCATCTCGGGGATCGGAATGCGGCGCCCGTAACACAGCATCTGTCGGCCGATGTCTTCGCAGACCGGCGTCGAGCCGTCCAACTGCAACTGCATGTTCGTCTTCAGCAGGTTCTTGGCGCGCGTCACTTCGGCGTCCGTGATTTCGGTGCAGAGACGCATCCCTGAAACGACAAACCAAGCCGTGAATCAAAGCGAATCAAATGCATGGTCACGTGCATTGGTTCTGCAAATGCCAGACGAAGTCTTCGAGTTTGAGTCGTTCGGCCACGAAGTACGTGCCCCACAGACCGGTGTCCTTGTAGCAGGTGTTGAACGACTGGTAACTGTGACAGAGGTTGTCGGTGGCGGACGCCATCGCCATGTGGCTCGAGCAGTTCGAACCGCCGCCCTGCGACCGGTCCCACGAGCCGATCCACTATTCGGACAAAGCAGTGGTCATTAGTTTAGTGAACAAAACGAGTGAAACGAGCAGCACGTGTCTCTCCATTCAGAAGAGTGAGAGTCAGTCAGCGATCGTCAGATCCATATCCGCAACTCTTTGTCATCACCAATTCAGAGCCAATCAAGCAATCAATTGAATGGAACAATTGCATACCGTGTTGGCGACCATGAGCGGGATGTTGTCCGGCGACGTCCAGCCCGCGCCCTCGACGGCCACGGCCACGTGCGCGAGCGGCATGGAGTCGTCGCGCACGCGGATGTCGCTGCCGGTGTAGCGACAGGGGGCGAGGGCGGGGATGTCGCTCGTGTCGTAGACGCACTTGACCGCGCCGAAGTGCTGTTCGGCGAGCCGCACGAGGCGCTCGTGCTCGACGCCGCCGGCGCCGGCCAGCACGATGCGCGGGCCCTTGTAGTGCGCGCCGATGTAGTGGACGAGGTCGGCGCGCGCGATGCGCTTGATGTTGTCGGTGGGCCCGAGAATGGTCATGCCGAGCGGCGTCTCCTGGAAGGCCACCGCGTGCAGGTGGTCGAACACCACCTCCTGCAGGTTGGTCTCGACCTCCTGCATCTCGCGCAGAATCACGCCCCGCTCGCGCTCGATCTCGTCCTCGCCGAAGCGCGAGTTCTGCATGATGTCGGCCAGGATCTCGAGCGCGCGCTCCACGTCTCGCGACAGACACTTGGCGTAGTAGACGGTCTGCTCGCGCGACGTGTACGCGTTCAGGTGGGCGCCCATGTTCTCGATCTCGAGCTCGAGCTCGGTCTGCGAGCGCCGACTCGTGCCCTTGAAGGCCATGTGCTCGAGGAAGTGCGCCACGCCGTTGGTCGCCGGCGTCTCCCAACGACTGCCCGCGTCGATCCACAGCCCCACCGTGGCCGTGGCCAGGCCCGAGTCCTCGCTGGCCACGCGAATGCCGTTCGCCAACTCAGACACGCGCGTCTCGGGCACGTTCACGGTCTGCGCGTACGACACGCTCGCCAACTGATGCGCGCCGCGACGCCACTGCGGGGGAGAAGATAAGGTGACGGCGATGTGGCCGCGACTCACGCCGGTCAGACTCACCACTTGCGGGACACGCGACGCCAAACGCAAGGCTGCCATCGCTGATGCCATTCCGTTCATCAATGACGTGCGCACTCACTCTGAACTGCAATACTAGTGTTTGCAAACACTGTAATCATTGAATGGTAATCTCTTTTCGCAGAATTTTGTAAACTAAACACAAATAGATTGCAATGAATAATAATAAAGTATAATAATAAGTAAACAAAATTAACTTCTTTTCATGAATATATCCCGCGGTCTATATTATAGGAAAAAAGTTAATTTTGCGAATTTTTGCTTGTAATTTATGAGTTGTGATATTATTATTGTTAGAACATCTATTAACTGTTCTGAACATTCAGTTACTCTATTCTACAGTAGAATAAGTTATGCACAAATATTTCACAGTAACTGTAATATGAGTTGAGAATTGTATAAACTTTGCAATAGTAAAAATTTAGTGTGCATTCAAATATGTTTTAGAGGTTTTAAAGTTATGCTTAGAGATTAATAGTTAGATTTTTATACTTTAAACAATCCAATGTTACACTTAATGGCTATAAAAACAATGAAATTACTGTTTTTGAGAGCGAATCAGAAGTACAGTATAGTATAGTAAATGATTAATAAATGCATACAAACATGAAGTCATTTCCAACTAATATTAAGAGTCAATTTGATATTAAATATTAATTTTCCATCTATAATATGCACTCCTTTTAGAATCATTAAAGATTTCAATAGATTTTTCAATAAATTTTCCAATTTTCATAGATAATGCGCGCATTATAATCGGAATTTTAGGGTAATATCATTAAAAACAAGTACGAACATCAAAATGAGCTGATTTTAGCATTTATAGCAAATTACTTAATTTATTGGAAGAGAGTATTAATTCATTTATTTGTTGACTGTAAAGATGTAAATACAAAAGATAGCAATACATAACTAATAAATTAAACGCAACTTTTACCAAATCTAACAGGACTTAACTGTCCAGATGTTAAAAGTTGTGGTCAAGGAATGCCAAATATTCCTCATCAGTCCTATACAGAACTGATGAGGAAAACGGTTGTCTTCGAAAGCTATTCTCATATAACTTAAAGTTATATATTTTAAAAAATGAAATTAAATAAATTTAATGAAAATAAAATATAGTTGTATTCTATAAAATCACAAATAATTTGAATTCAATAATTAAAGCAATAATGAAAACAACTCAAATAAATCGCAATTAAATATGTATCAGATTTTGAAATGTTTATGAATTGTAATTATTTCTCGCTTTCGTTCAACACATTCTTAGACCGGCATATATTGAGGGCACCAAAACTTGGCATAACTTGAATCCTAAGCTTGAGTTCTGCCAAATGGAGAATAACTTCATTGAAGAAAATAAACGAAACTTCTTGAATACGTGTCCATTGGTCTACATTTGAACAACAATTGCTTAAATAATTGTTTAATTGTTGATTTGTTTTGACTAATAATTTATAATTCATAAAATTCTTAACTTTTCTAAAGTATCATCGATTAAAATAATCGCATAATTGCTATAAATATTTTGATGAAATTGTGAATTTTATTTACTATTCCAATAATTAAAATATTGATTCTGTAAATTGAAATAATTTTTAAAAATTCATTTTTATTTCACTGAAACGCAATAAATTTGACAAATGTTTACATTAGTATTATTGTTAACGAAATGGCAGTGAAATCATGAATAGTTTGTGTTTACATTCACTGCTAAACTCCAACACAACAGTTCGCGACTCGAGCCGAGCTCGTGCTGTGAGCGAGTGCTCGAGCAGTGGTGTGAGTGTTAGCGCGAGAGTGTGTCACAGAGAGTGCCAAATACGCCAATCGTGTGTTTTGAAGGACAGAGCGAGGCGTACGTCACGACACGTGACTCGTGCCACAAGTATGCTGTCTGGCCGTCCGCTAGACATCCCGACGCAGCACCTCATGACCAACGGCTTCGTGTCCACTGTCGAGCTGTCCGACACCGACTCGGCTTCGAGCGGCAGCGAACGACGACTGATGAGCCGAAACGCCATCATCTGTTCGTCGGGAAAGGTATGCATACATATGTTGTTTGTTTGGCATTGCATTGACGGCACGAGCGCTCGCCTCGCAGGACAAGTACACGTACGACAGCGAACGCGCGCCGATTCCGGTCCGCGCCGTCGACTACGACTTCGACTACGCCGGCCATCCGTCCATGCCATGGATCAAAGGTACGCATCACTGACTGGCGCTTAAAATAGAGCCATCAGTGAGAGGTAAACAAAAGTGTTGAAACACTCTTCAACTTGTGTTTAGTTCTTCACTTCCGTTTTGGGATTAGTTTCTGATAAATAACTCCGAGTTTTAGAAAAAGTAAACTCAAAATAGAAAGCGAACCATAATTTAAATGCATATCAGTTTGGATTTTAATCGCAAATGAAAATCATTTAACATTCAATGCAAACAATTTATACCGAAATTAATTTTGGGTTAAATGTATTTATAAATATTTTGAAATATATAACTTTAAAATTTCACTTTTTATGCCATAATTGTATCAAAAATTCTTTTTTTTCTCTGAAAACACAGAATAATTCTTACATTATTCTTGTGATAACGATTCTGTGAAATAATTGAAACGTTGATATTCATCACACAGTTATGATTTGTACGATATTTTTTAAGGCATTTGGCTTTCATTTGAAGTTTGTATAAATAAACAAAAACTTTTAGACCTAACTTTCGAATTCGTACTGCAATTTAAGAGAAAATGTCAATATATTTCTGAGGCATAAATAGTTTGAATGAGGAATGTCTGAGAATATGTTTATTTATAATTATGAAAATGAATTTAACGCAATATTTCTGAGGCAACAGATTGTTGAGTCGAGAAATATTGATAAATAACTAAACGAATGCTACTTTTGAACAATTTCACAAGTTTTCGATATCTAATATTTCACATTTACCAAACTTACTATAATGTAAATTGTTTAACATTTAATAAAAAAAATACTATTTCTATTTGCAATTAGTTTTAATTTCGTAATTTACTAATTCTACAAAACGACCAAAAGGGGTAAAAATAGAACAAATTTAAAACAACTTTTTAAAACAAATTCAAAATAAAACACAAAATATTTTACCCACAAATTGCGAAATTGTTTATTTTGAAATTTCAGAAAACTTATTATGACATAAAGTGATGCATCGTTAGAGCAATAAAATTGATTGTTTATAAGATTAAAAGATAATTCGTTAATAAGAGATTATAATTAAAAGATAATTATGAAAGTTTTATTATAAAACCTGTAAAAATTATTTCTAATGCAATGATGACTCAGATTTGGCGCGTTCGACGAGCGAAGTGTCTTCGTTGACGGCCAGCGACCGCGGCTCTCTGCCGAGCGACGGCGAGACGAGTCCGGTGGTGAAGCGCGAGACGGTCGTCCACCGCTTGGACGTGCAGCGCTCGCTCTGCGTGAACGGCAAGTTCCAGAACCCGTGGCCGACGTGGCGACCGCCCACCTTCACCAACATCTTGAAGTTCGGTTTGGCGCGCGACAAAAGCAAAATTCCCACTAAACAGGTATTCGTCGCCGTTTGCCAGCGCTTCTCCGGTGTCTTTGTGAACATTGAGTACCGATTCTCAAGCCGTTCACACTTAAGTCAAAATACGGCATTCATTACACAAGATTTTCGATCAAACATATGAAAGAATAAATGAATGAATGAATGAATATGAATGAATATGAATGAATATGAATGAATATGAATATGAATGAATAGTTTCGAAAATTGAATAAATTGGCTAAAAATTAAAAGAGATTAATTTTGATCCCTTATATAACTTATTTAATAGTGATTATATTTATATTTTTTGATAATTTTCATTTCATACAATCAATCAATTAGAAATTATTGAATTATTTTTATCGGAATTAGACATTTAAGATACAAAAAAATTCATTAAACATTAACATTAATTGTTTAAAGTTTGTATATACAACTAGTCAGGGGTGGGCAAAGGGGGTATGTGTAGGGGATATGTTGAGGTTTTGAGATAAAACATGAAATTTTACAAAAAAATTTCAAAAAAAATATTTGTAAGCTATCAATAATTGTTTAAATGTTTTAATTTTAATTTAAATGTTTAATTGTTTTTGTTATCTAAATGTTAATATATGGGCAAATATCTATAAAGGATATCAATTCTATGATAGTGACTAATTTGCATTGTATTTCGACTCAAAATTCCGTTTTTAGTGATATATAGCTTTCAATTTCCAAATTTTTCCCCTCTTCAGGACCTGGATTTAGCTCTGCCTATAGTCAAACCGAATTTCAACGAAACCACATCAGCAGATGGTGTGCGCATCACTTGGTTGGGCCACTCGACAGTCGTGGTCCAGTTCGACAACATCACCGTCTTAACTGATCCCATATTCAGCGATCGCGCTTCGCCGAGTCAAATGGTCGGTCCGAAGCGATATCGAGACACGCCCTGCACTGTAAGCTATGCACTCAAATACATCAATACTATACTAAACTTTATACAATCGATATGTAACTTATTAAAAAAATAAAGGCTGTGTGTGTGTGTGTTTCCAACAATAGTTTTATTGTTGAGTTAAATAATATATTAAATATTTTTGAAGATTAACGGTTTTGAAATTTAATTGTTTAAATTTAAAACAAAGCATAATTTATAATTCATAATTTAGCTCTAATGTTCAATAATGATTGCATTTATAAATAATGTGTTATGAATTGTTAGGTCCACGACTTGCCGAGCAATTTGGATGCGGTTGTGATATCGCACACGCATTACGACCATCTCGATCTGAACAGCGTTGTCATGCTTAACGCACGCTTTGGCGCAGATCTGCGATGGTTTGTTCCGCTCAACCTGGGTAACCATTCATTAGTTGCCATAACTTGAGCTGAATTATATTGTATTGAATGATATGCAGCGGAATGGATGCATGACGTCGGCTGCGAGAACGTGATCGAACTGGACTGGTGGGAGGAGAACTGTGTGCCCGACAAGAACGAAGGTGACACTCGCCTCACTCTCAGCTCGTAATGACATTTCGTGTCCACTTTAGTGTCGTTCGTGTTCACTCCCGCTCAGCATTGGAGCAAAAGAACGATTACGGACGACAACAAAGTCTTGTGGGGAAGTTGGGCTATCATTGGACCGAAACATCGATTCTTCTTCACGGGAGACACCGGTTATTGCGATGTTTTCAAACAGATCGGAAAAATCTACGGTCCGTTCACTGTGGCGGCCATTCCTATTGGCGCGTATGAGCCGCGATGGTTCATGAAGTACCAGCACGTCGAACCGTCCGAATCGATTAAAATCCATCTCGACATTGAGAGCAAGTTTTCGATGGCTATTCATTGGGGAACGTTTGCGCTCGCGAACGAGGTTTGCATGCCATTCCTGTATATGAATTATATGTTTGTTTGTTAACAGTATTATCTGGACCCGCCATTGAAGTTGAGGGAAGCGCTGGAGAGCGCTCACTTGGATTCGAGCAGTTTCGTGGTGTTTCTTCACGGAGAAACCAAATTTGTGAACAGCAGCGGTAAGGCGGAGCGAATTGGAACCATTCGTCGATCGAGAATCACATAATAGTTATCGCAATTCTAATTAATTTAATTCAATGGCGATATTTAATGGATTAATCGCTGATTTTTTAAGATTTTATTTAGTCTTTGAGGCCCAATATATGTTTACTTTAAGTAATTATTTGAATGCCTGTGATATCAAACAAAGACATCAATGAATCACAGCCTCGAAAGCCTCGCGACTCAAACAATGAATCTTACGTTTCATTTAGAAAATCATTTTTATTTTCAATTATTTGCCAAATATTTTAACAGAAACTGAAAACTATATTTTTATTTTCCCGATTTTTAAATAATACTCATATTTTCCATATAACCGGATAGAATGCAAAGAATACCGAATTTTATTGAACTGTTATGTTATGTTGAAATTGTTGAGGATTTAGAATTAAGCAAAGAAGTGCCAAACCATGAAACTATATTCGACATAATCTCATTCGACATTTCAATTATACATTATTATTATTATTATTATTGTAATATAAACTTTTATATTGCATTTAATTACTATTTGGAACCACTAGTCATGAATGTTGAAGTATTTCTTAATCATTGATATACTCATAATTACATAATTTATGGAAATTTATTTATTATCTCTAGTGATGGGCAAACATTTTTATTAACTTTTATCCTTAAAGATTAAAATACAATATTAGCATAATCTCAAGTAAAACGATGCAATTTTATTAGTGTTAACTTTTATGAAATATTCAAATTTCAATTTAAAAGAGATTTTTGACATAAAACACAATATGTTTAGAATATTTCTATTATAACTTTCACTACTCTTTAGAGTTCTTTCGTTAATAGTATTTATTTATACTGTAATACTGTTTCGGATAAAACTTTTCTATTGTTTGTTTTATCGTAACACGTATTAACTATTTGTATCGCTATATAGTTAACGCCCATTACTATTAGTAATTGTTTGGTATTTAAATATAATAATTATGAATGAATCTCAATATAATTGCCTTTCATTTCACAAAAAATCGTTTTGTGAATTTTGATATAAAAATTGATTAAAGTATTTTTATGAAGCCATACTTATAAATGAAAGAAATATTGTCTGATATTTACTAATTAATTAAATCATTGTTTTTGATTAAATAAAGTCAATTTTAGCAAATATATCACACACACAGTGTCCATACTTTGCAGAAAGGATTGTATTCTTTAGAATTTCTCACTTTTTATTTAGTTTTGTTTTATTTATTAATAAATACTTTAATAATAAAGTATTAATAAATAAACTCATGAACTGATATGAACTGATTATATTGCTATTTAAAGTTATTGAAAATATTTATAATTTCTATAGAATTTAATTATGGCTGCAAAGTATGATTATTAAAGTATGAATACTTTTATGAGTCTATTTAATAGTCCATTGAAATACATTTCGTACGATAAACAGTATAATAATTACAGTATTTGTTATTCAATTAAATTTTTATAATGAAAAAAATTTAATTATCAATAATTATTGATATAGAATTACTAAAATATTGTAAACTCAAATTATTAGAATTATTAATGTTAAATGTTGTTAAAACTTTGAAACTGTTAAGTTTTTGAATTTTATGTTAAATTTAGAAATCAATGTCATATCAGTTGTGTAAATACAGGACATTTCTTTTTCAGTGCAACACCTGTAATGTCTTAACACTTGTTTTGATCTATTTTATAATCATTGCTATTTTTCAGTTTTTATTTTTTCGCAAAATGACTTGTATTGTTGCGATCAATTAAATCAATTATAAAAAGTGTTGCAATTAATTACAATTTCTTAATAAACATATTATTGTCATGTTTTTATTCTACATTTGAGGTATATTTTTGTGACAAATAATCAAAATATATAAAACATGTAATAAGACTTGAATAGATCGAAACAGGTTTTAAGCCACGACCAGCTGAAGATGAACTGCCCGTGTATTCACTTATTTGTTACACTTTGAAAATAAAATACAACTTTTGTTGGCTTTACTATTAATAATAAATTGTTTAAATTAAATTAATTGTGTGTAATTGTGGTGATTATAAATTTCGCAAACGTGCTCATATATACGTATTATAATTAAAAGTAAAAACTAAGAAAAGTGTAAGTAAATGTAGAATTAAATTAAAAGTTTATTATTAGCTCATTCAGGCGAAAACATAAGCAAACTTATGCATTTGAAATTTCTGTCCGCCGTCTGTCTGTCTGTACCCTAACATAGAGGAAAGAGGATAACACATAACAGTACTATTTTAGTAACATTGCATTTGTATACATATTTGTATGTTGTCAAAGAGTAAGTATAAGTTGACTTAGAGTTTAATATGTAGTGTTAATTTTTTTCGTTTAGATGTTTAAATGCAAAGTATTGTTGAAATGTATTTTTGACACCATAAAGGATTAATATAAGACTTTTTTTGTTAAAAAGCTAACAATAATTAAATGACAGTAAAAGAGTGTAATGCGTGCATTGATTTATCAATAAATTTCACTTTTTCTGGTGATAATGCGCGCGTTATTAATAAAAATTTAAAGTATATTAATTTACTATATTTTAGAAAAGTTTCGTCTAAAATAAATTATTTTCCAAATGTATGAGATTTACATGTTGTCCATTACTTATTTGGCAAGTATTACTTATTCAATGTTCAAATAATACAAATAATATTAATTCATTGAAATTTTCCTAAAATTATATTGTGCTTCAAAATAGTAGAAAATTAATTTTTATGGCAATCTTAATGTTTGCGACACTATTTTTAAAATTCTCTAAGTCTTAATCATTTTTGACCCGAATTTTCTGGTCTCTAGTTATTACAAGTATTT